>VUJU01000511.1:20437-63207 GCA_009835225.1 Aphis craccivora
CGTATCTTGTTACGACTTCCAGAAAAACCTTAGAACATATTATAACGACCATGTATAAATCAGAAGGTAAATTATTTTTGAAAAGTGTAATAAATTTAATTTTTTTTTTTTTTAATTATTTAAATTCTCCATGAACTTAATATACGCATAAACTATTATGTACCGCACGTGCAAACTATAAAAACTATTAATAAAAATACCTGACTAATATGTCAAGTTATGCGCGTACTTATATAAATTATATACATTATACATAGGTACAATAGAATATAAGTACATTATAACACATACACACACATACATCATCGACTACACATAAAGGCACATCGTACTTAACGCATCCGAACGGGTAGCGCTGCATTTTGTGAACGTTTTTGGCTCGTAAATTTCACGACCACGACCGTATAATGAGTTTTGCCGTTTTATTGCATAAAACTATATAGAATACATAGATTTCGAGGTTACACACAAGACCCACAGAAATGTCAGCCAACCTACTTAAGGTGACTATTTTCCTTCTGGACAGTATAATATTTATACCTGCAGGTGCTCATCTATATTCAGATATAACCTTATTTGTTCGTATGTTTCCAACGCATTAAAATGTGATACGAAAAGTATCGGAAAAGATTCCTCATGGTACTTATTTTATGTATAGTGATATAAATGGTTCTATCCATGAAAATATGTTTTATATTTTTATCAATTTGTTATTAAAAATGTAAGTACCTATACATACACGTGTATATTATATACAACGAATTAGATTAAATTAAGGAAGAACAATCAGAGCGTCACGTGCTGACCTTACGACCGGGCCGTCCGACAGTTCACCCTTCCCCCCCACCGGGAACACAAAATATTTAAAATTTTACCACCCATAGAACAGTAAGTTATTCTTACATAATATTATTATACTACTTATGGTGCAGCATCGAAACCGACGATTTGTCGTCTGAAACACCGTTGTTGCGCATGAACCGCATTCATCTACAGATGTTACAAAACTTTACTGAAGTAATATAATACATATATAATGATATCCTCGGTTTTATGATAATAATATTATAATATCGTAATCACGTCACATTTCTGCGAGGCGGCCAGTCCCGAAGCGGTTACAACAACCAACATCACAATTAAAAAACATAACAATTCGCAAGTAGGTTCCTATAGTATTATGAAGTGTACATGCACTCTAGACGCTCTAATATAAGAAAACGCCGATGATAATGTACAAACAATGTAATTATACACTCACCATGTGTCGTTAAAATGATATAATATAATATGTTATAATATGTACACGCGAATAACGTACGGAGCTCTGATGTTGGTGTGTTGGAGGCGGCGACACAAATGTCGGTCATCCGACTTCGAGTCTGCAGTGGGATGTTATTGTTCACACGATAACGACGTTTTTGTTATTGTTATGATTATTATTATTATTATTTTTGTTTGTCCGTCAATTATTAATTTTTATTATTATAATTATTTACCAGTCAAAAAATCGCCCGTGTGAATTTTCAACTACGAAACGAGCAGGCAGACTCTATCCAACGTATCATGGATATCGATTCCGCAATGCCCGCCCGCCCCAACCTCCGTCATCGATTAACTAATATATTATTATAATCAACGAACTCGATAAAAACAATAAAACAACTTTCGAGCCATCACTGACAGTAGACGATTCACTTTTATTTTCATCGAATATCTCTAAAAACCGCAGGCAATTAAGGTTAGGTCAAATATTTTGTAAATAAATAAAACATAGTATTATATCCTCTCATGACTTCCTATGAAAAAAAAAATAATAATAATAACGATTTTGATGCTACGCTCAAATGTAGTCGACGAGAAGATCGTTATACTGTATAGGTACTATGTAAAAAAAAATGTTTATTGCGTACGTTTACACCTGCACATGTCTTCTCATACAGGTATTAAGATATTGACCAATAAATTATTTTCGTAAGTTGCATATTAAACGATTAAAGAACTACTAACGAGTGAAATTATTTCTAAAGATTATGAAACTCACCGTCTATTCGAGTTTTAATTCGATAATTTTCGATTTCAGTGTATTTATAAAAAAAAATCAATAAATCCTAATTTAGTCATTAACGTTTATCAAATACCGATGAGTTGAAATCAGTTTTCAGTATACCTACTAAATCTTGAAAAAAATACACAACAATAAAAAACTTATAGTAACGATTTTTAATAGCTATATAATAGTAGTGTTGGTGTCGATAATATTAGAATGTTAAAAATAAACCAACAGACCGGTGAAATACGAATAGAGTGTATAATAATATATTGTTCAGATGAACAAAAAAAAAAAAAAAATGTAAGCACGATTTACCTGGAAATGTGCCGTTTTGTTACATTAGAGTACCAGCTGTCAAACTTGTTTAAGGCAATAATATTATTATATTTTCTGTGAAGTTTAAGTGCAACGAGTATAGTGTATTTATTTTGAATGGAATATGATTTGCTCTCTATGAATACAATGTATTTTATTTTCCGCGTATAAACGAAACGTATGCAGACTGCAATAAACTATAAGGAATAATAATAATATTGTTGTATTTCAGCGAGTTTGAAGTGTTTGGGTTACGCGAAGTGCTCGTTTTATTTAGTGTATATTGGTGAGAAACACCAGAGTCAACCGAGCGACGACTAATTAGATGGCTAACCGATTTTGAATGCGGGATTACTAATTATTCATTTTCTGGACGTTATATGTTCCCTGAGAGAACCACACGCGTAACACCGTTCAATTAAACGTGATTCGTGACCTGTGTGAAATTCTAAAAGCACGCAAAAATACACAAACTGGGAAGTTAAATAATAATAATAATGAAATACCTATGTATATATTATTACTATACGATTTTTGTTTACATAAGTTTATAGCGCACGTTTTTTTTTTATTATTTTATTAAGAAAATGTCCAGTCTTACCTATGCTATTTGCGCAAATTATAATTCTATCAAAAATGTATTACAATAAAGGACAATTAAAATAGAGCGAGGTTTATTTAATTTAATTAATTAACGTTCATTTGGATTAGATTTTCTAAAAATTTAATTAATTAGAAATTACTAGTTCAAATTTCGTTTATAAATATTTTCTAAAAAAAATCATCTCCTTAACAATTTACATTAAAAAATGATGGTTCGCACTCAAAGTGAATCAACAATTCCTAAAGTTGTATACAAATCCAAGTTTTTGAATACAATATAGTTTTTGAATATAGGTACTTCACAATTCTAAAAATCAGAATTTGAAGAAATGTATTACTAAAGAAATGTTATGCTTAGTAAATCCCCATGTAAATCATGTTATTCAGTATTATATGAAATAAATTGATCGTTTCATCGCGTTTAACCGTTACGGTTGTCGTCGCCTGCTTCGGTTCAAAAGAAAAATTCACTGTATTTCTACATCATAATATTTTATATATGTGCGTGTATATGTATATGTGTTTCGTTAATGAAAAAAAGACGGACACAGACTTAATACAATTTTGTTGGTGGTAACATCAATTTTGCAATCAATTGTAACATTGTGCGAGTGTGTTTAATTGTTCATATAATAATATATAATAATAAATAATAACAATATTGAATATGTATGATTATTATATTCTCAAAAATTCATTTCTTCAGTGTGTGTAGATAATTTAGAACATTAAAAAATATATTAAATGTAGGTATATATTAAATTTAAAACGACCGTTTAACGATAAAATATGTGTCTTGTTCATAATAAAATATTATCATAATTTAAACTAACCTTGTATTGATATGTATCCGGACGCTCAAAATGCGAAAATCCGATTTTTGTCGATTGACAGTTGCTTTTTTCAATTTTAAACTTTGAAACGTTAAGAAAAAAAACACCGCAATCACATCACCGGAACAGAATCGCGATACTACGCGCGCAGTACATTTCTCGGACGATCGCGAGAATAAAGGAGACGATCCCAGTCGTGGAGAAAGTTTATATATATACCTACCGGTCCCCGGCGATGGCAAGCGTTATAAACATACCTACACGATACGCCACTTTTTTATCATTATTATTATTATATTTATTTTTTTCTGGGAGACGGTGGCCGTGAAATTATTGCCGGCCCAATGTATCATCAATAGTATTATTACACCAGTTTGTGATAAACGACCGTTCCCCCGCCGCCACAACGAATTTCATAGGGTGAAGATGTTTCTCCTAATCGTCTTTTATGAATAATCGATTTATTAATTCCCGCCTGCCGCTAGAAGTTAATCGAAGCTGGCAATATAATTATCACTAATATTATTGTAAGGTATGTCGAATTCAGACAGAAAACCTATCTGACTCGAATTAGCAACGAATAGGAGTTTTTTGTTTAAAAAAAAAAAACCCCCCGTAAAACACAGCTAGGTAGGTACCATAATAATAAATTATACATTAATTAAATTGCAGTACGTTAATTATATACGCACAGAATCAATTGTAATATCCACTATGATTTATGGTCTACGGGTTGTATCGTTTATGTCGGAATCGAGGATCTGCAGCACTTTTTTTTATAATTTTAACATTTGCAAAACCAACCGTTTTTTTTTTCACAATCAAATAATGTGTTATTAAAAATAGGTATCAGAAAAAAAAAATTAAATTGAATACCGTTGTTTTTTTATCGTTGCAACAAATCATCGTTTTACTTTTTTAGTTGCGATTATAGAACATTATTATTTAATTTTTTTTCTACGTTATTAAAACAAAATATATTATTACCCCGACTTCCTAGAAACAACTTAAGAGTGGGAATACTTTACGCTCAATTGTACAATTATAAAAGTATATAATATGTATATAAATACTTAAACGCCACATACAATAAATTATTTAATCAATCTACGATCGATTTAATCAAACATTTAATCGTCATATTTTAACGATGGCTTTGTACCAATAGATTATTATTATTAATAATCACGATTACGCTTGTGAGCAGTTGTACACATACCTATACATGGTAATAATAATATAATAGATAGGATATTATGAACATAAATCGTTTTGTCGATATAATATCTCCATTGTACTGCAGTATATATTTGGAGTTTATGCGTATAATTCCATCATTTCAAAATTATTTTCAATTAAAAACCAATGTAGTAAAATTAACGATATGATATTAGCTCCAGCGGGAGTACAATAAGAACTACACAAAAAAAACTGAAATAATATATTTTAATAATTTTTACTAGTAACCGATACAAACACACTATTTATGTTTACTCATTACTGTAGAACATTGAATGTTCTGCAGATTTTTATCATTAATGTTTGACATTTAATCAATTCAGTTTTTTTTTTTTTTATAATTTATCCTCATAAGTATTTAATTTTTATCACCAAATAAAATGTTCAAGGTTCTTTGTAACAAAACAGTATACTTTATTTTTTTTTTCAATTTCATTCTTATTATCTGATGGATATTTGACATTTTAAATAAATTTTATAACACTCATCGGTACAATATGGACTTTATAGGACAAAATATTAACGACTATTCATACACTCAAATCGTATACGCCCAACTTTGTGTTTAATTCACTATACTTTTACAAATATTTCTTCATAATAATACTATCGTTTGGTATTTATAATAAATTAATATAAAATATATAATATATTATACAATATACGTGCTGTGTAGGTTGTAGTTAATAAAATACCTTTTTAATATTTCCAGTAATTTTATACATCCCTAAAAACACGATGTATAATTTCACAACCAAACACGATAAAATTTTTAATATTTCAATAATTTAATGGCTTTTTAAAAATTCCTATTAGAATTTTAAATATAAAATATAATTAATTGACGAGGATGTGTTTACGGTTAATACTAAATAATTTAATATTTCTACCCAAACTGTTAGATTTTGTAATATATACATTTAAAACAATATCCAACTTTGAAAGTTCAAAACAAGTTTTAGACGAATTATTTTATACCTACATAAAATTCAATTTTGGTTTTAGGTAAAACTTCAACTCAATATAAATGTAGATTTTCCATAAGAAGTTTTTTTATTTGTTTATATATACCCAGAAAACCCAACATTTACGATGAAAATAAATAGTAACCTATTCAAAAAGTTTTGTTTGTCACAACACATAAAAATATTTAAAGTTGTTGAGTCTTTTATTTTTTATAAGTCAATTTCATTGTACGGCTGCGAGAAAATAATCGATCATATTTGTCTAATGTCTATCCTTCCAATGAAATTATAGTCTAATACAATACTAAGTAGATTTTCATACCCTACAATATTCAAATGAATATCATATATTTTATATAGCTATTATATATTGCTATTATTATTTAAATTTAAAAAAGTTTTATATAATCGATATTTTCGTTATTCTTACATGTCTGGATACAGCGTATAACAAATTGTATATCATATTATATTATTCATACGAATACGTATAATTAGATAATAATATTTACCAATAATAATTATGTATAAAATAAATTGAGTACCTTCTAATAATAACTATTACTGTCGTTTTCAGAAAAACTTTTCTTTTTACATTTCTTTCTCAAGTATGTTATCACTTACAAGACGTAATAGTCACACTTATATATCTGATTTAATTAAATATAAACATCAGGTACATATTTAACTAGGTAATGAAATTTACATCAACGTAAAATAATATTTATACATTTTTAAAATAATAAAATATAACATATAATCAGGTGAGGATCCAGAACATATTTACGAGAAGGGGGGCAATCTTGAACACAATTTCGTTAAAAACGCCATCGACAAAACAGTGCATTTTATCAGCTGACGAAAATAGATATTTTTTGATTCACCTGAGTCTACGGGAGAGGCCATGGACCCTTGTCCCCCCCCCCCTTGGAACCGTGCCTCAACATAATATTATGTAATGCTTAAATCGTTTATTATTGAAATATGGAAATACGATAATAAATATCTATGTATATTGTATGTACGTTATCTACATTTAATTTAGTACCTATCATTTTTAGAAAGTGTTTTAAACTCCATTCGTCGTTGTTGTTAATAATTATTGTTTAAATTGTCTACATTAAATCACCCGTATTGTATATATTATATTATATATTATCAATTGGTATAAATTGGTAAGATAAATAACGGTACATATATCTTTAAACGTAGGTATAGATGAGAATCGGTTTTACGAAAAATAAATTGAAATATGTAACTACAGATAGTAGTGATTGTATCATTACAGACGCAATATAAATCAATACAGAATAAATAATAATACCAGAATCACAAAACACGTTTAATACAGCGAAATACTTAATAGAATTCTTTTATCCGAGTATATCGTATATTATTTCCTCTTTCTATTTTTTGTTATACTATCTCCCGGGCTTTGATACGACACTCATGGGAAATAGGTATAGCAACGAAGTTTAAACTTGTTTCCCGAGACTCATCCGTTCGTCAGTGAGGGACAATATAAAAATAATCATTGCGAGGAGAAAAAAATAAATGCATTAAAAAATGCTTTGTCTGTCGTGCTTCCTAATCGTTATAGAGGTATATAATACTTGTACGTTCGTTCGAAAGAAAGTTATTTATGACAACGGCAATTAAGTATCAGACACTTGACTTCTCCCCTCTCGTATAATATAATAGAAGAAAACTCGTAGCTTTACAGGTGTAGAGCATAACCGTACGCGATATTTTACTATATTATGTACTTAATAATATTGATGTACCCGCAACTAATAAAGCGATTTGTAATTCTTGAACGCCACGCATAAATGTATTTCATATAACTCAATTCAATAGGTATACCTACATATTTATTTATATTGCATTCATTTAAACGTTAATTGCCGAGCACGAGAACTTAAATGGAGGCATAAATAATTATAATATTTTGTCACCACCAGTCACTCATCACGATTGATATATTAATAATAATAATAATAATATATTCTTCTTGTATATAAATTTATCGAAAGTAAACGTGTCGAATTTCAAATTTAGTTCGCATACGACGCTCCAAATTCAAAACAATATGTGTAACGGAACTCCTCTATACCTACAAGAATCATAAATTAATATGTAAAATTAAAAATCCTCGATATAATTACTATTGTCTTACATGCGACCATAATGGATGATCTAATAGCTGGGGCGTTTCCATTCAATGTAAATTCATTAATTTATTGTTAACATTAAGAAAGTTATAGTGTCACACGCATAGCTGATAGGTACATACTCGTAAACTAGACTGTAGGTATATAACTTAGTCGTTTGATTACCTTGAAGTAAGTAGAAGGATTTTCAAATATTGTGTATTTGAAGACCGGAATTTCCAGGCTTAAAACTTAAATCGAGTTTGAAATTTCGACAATTATAGAAGCATTATCATCACAGAAATAATAGATTACAATCAAATTAATTTAAAACCAAATAATAAAGGCGATTATTTTTAAAATAGACGATGTCAACTAAAAAATTAAGATATATAACTTCAAACTACTAACCACATTTAAATAATTATGCAATCACTATAAATGTTTAATGCTCGTTTCAAAATCCCAAACTTTCAGCAATAACTAATAATTTAATGCATATTTCATTTTATATATAACCATTATCTTATCTACTAATAATTGATTATAATTTTAATTTATATTCCAGACGCGTCGTATCCCAGATGTTTGATATCTACAATCTACATGGATAATATTAGTTTAAAAGATTCAAAGAACTGTAAATTCAGATAAAAAGTTAATCTTTATAAACTTTTTAATATTTTTTTGATTTCTTTTTAACTTTTTTTAACAATACAAGTAGGTATATAATATATATGTATAAATAAATAAAAATAAAAAATAAATTTATACAAAGATTATTTTAAATACATAATATTAATATTAGAGCAATCTCATCAACATTCACGTATTGTTTGAAAAAATATAGAAATTTTTGGGAAACAGATTTAAATGTATGAAATTCAATTGAACTAGAAGATTCAAACTGAACAAAAAATATTATTGAGTAATGATGCACCTCATCGATTTCATTACAACATTTAGCCTTCAAAATATTTGACAGTTACTTGATATCTGAAGGTTAAAAAACTGTTTCACTAAATTATAAACAAAAAAATTTAATTTTTCAACGAATATTTATCTCAAAAATGTTTTTATACATAAATTGTTGAAAATTATAATTGTTACAAAACGAAATGAATACTAAAGGTAAAAATGCAGTTGTATGAATTCTAAAAATATGCAAAAATGCGTAAAATCAATAAATTAATTTTTAATATCCAAAAAGCAAAAAGATATACTTCCATCTTGCTCGTTTTTATAACAGAAAAATATTTTTAAATTTTTATTAACGACCAAATTTTAATGTTAAATAAATGATAACGGATGCTGTGATCGCAGTTTTAACCGATTGCATAAACACCAACAGACGACAGTGGTATTAATCACAAATCACAATACACAGCAGTGTCTTGCATTTCGAATTTAGTTTAAAAATCTCTAAAAATACGTAAGAACGTGAACTCATTGTAGTATTATACAGATTCATATTATGTAAATAGTTTATTGGGATCTTATTTTAATCATTAACCGAAATTAATCCGACAATTAATTTGTCAATCATATTATCACTAGAAAATACCCCAATAAAAATATGTTATCGTAATATACGTTTCTCCGACCCAACCACCACCTACTTCTAATAATCACTACCACTTTACACTCATTATTCTTTTTCTGATGCTATCTCCACACCTGCGCTATACCTTACTGCAAAATAAGCAATTTCGAACACACATATTATCCAATAAGTCTCAGAGATATCAACGCTGTCACTCACGAAATACTATATTATCAAGACTCATATTTATGGCGAAGTCATCTGAGGTAATTGACACGTTACGTATTCGTATAATATTATAGCTGGGTCAGAATCTGAAGAAAATATAATAATAATAACAACAACATCATAATAATCCCGACATTACGAGATGGCATATTATTATTATGTCAAACAAGCAATCTGAAGAAAAAAACAATTACTCTACGCTATATAAATATGTATACACAAACACGACGCTTTATTTAGAAATTTGTATTTTTCAATAGGTACCATGTTTGTTTTATAAATTATAACCAAGACACGTGCATGTACCAAAATGTAGAAGGTTGTCAATATAGTATTAACATCGCCCAAAACTAAATTTTACTCTAATTTATTTAAATTTTGAGTGAAATGTTCGACATTTTGTTTTTGGGTAACTAACATTACATTTGATAGCAGTTAAACAATCTTCGATTTTCAACTTTAATAATAGCTTATAATAAAAAAAATGGATCAAGTCTAGTTAGTACATGATAATGGGGGAGAGTCAAAAGTATGTTATTTTTCAAAATAATCGAATAAAAAATAAAAAAAAATTATTTATGCAAAAACCATAGGCATTCGAAAAATTCGTCTTTTTGTTTAGTTAATTAATTTAAAACCATAAACATTCGAAATTTTCACAAAATAATAAAGTTTACATATTATAGAAATATTCAAAATATTTTTGTTCTTTTGAGAAATTTAAAACATTTTAAAATGGTTAGGTTAGGTTATTTATGTTAATAAAATTATTTGGCAATAACTATAAAATAAAATATTAATATTAAAAATTATCTTATATAATCGTTTGAAGTTCAAATGCTTATGAAATATTTAACTAAAAACAACATTTTTCCTTTAACAATTTCAACTTTTAGTTATTTGATTTAATTTGAAAAATATTAATTGTTAAGGCCTCATAACTTATTACATATAACGTATTACATTACAAATATTATTATTTTCTAAACAAAACTACTAATTATAAGCTATTTATACAATTATACCTCGAGCCTATTCTATCCATGCTAAAATATGTAAATATTTATAAGTTAAAACAGCAGTTAGTAATATATATTATAATAATTAATATAACATAATATACTTATATGAATGATTTTTTTAGCAAAAATGTATTCAACCTTCCGTTTAACTACTTGTAATAAACTAATGGAAGTATAAATTACTAATATTAATATAAATATGATATGATATTACATTATATTATAATAGCCTTAGATTTAGAGTCTGACAAACTGTCTTTGCTCATACTTGTTTTTTATATAATATTTTTAAATCAATTCAAATTTAACACATCCATTTCAATGACCTAGGTACTCAATGACGACCTATACTTGATGTATTACTTTATAGCAAAGTGACTTTCCCGGTTATTTATAATGATTATTTTCGTGTTTGGGACACTGTCAGTTTACACAGTTTATCAAGAGGTCGGTCGCATATTATTATTTTTAGCATCATATTATTGTGTTCTACAATGAATTGAATTTTTTCTGAATTTTTCTACGTATATTACAATACTATAATATTTCCAGTAGTGAACTAATATAAATAAGACGTTTATACATGTTAATAAGTGAATTAGCTAAATTCTTGTCTCACTTATGTATGGTACTAGTTGCTACTCCACTAATATGAACTTTAAATACTAATAAAGATAATTAAAATATTTAGGGTTCAGTTTCAGTCGTTCAGAGTTCGACATATTTTATATACCAACGTGTTATAAGACTATATGTAATATCGATAATCAATGGCGTAATTAAGAAGGATCAGAAGGATAGGCGCACCTGAGCTTGTTCGCTTAGTGTTCCGAAGTAATACTTGATAGATTTAAACAAGTTTTAACGCAATATGATTTATTATATTATATTATATAAAAATAATAATAACTTAACAATAATGTTTCGCCGACAACACTCAATCAAATAACAATTTATAATATTTCTGTTTATTAATTCTACCTACCTCCATTCAAACACATCCTAATAAATAATATTAATTATTTATTGAAAAATATTTCATTTGCTATAGTTGTTCTCAGTATTATATTATTGAGTTATTATACTATATTGATTATAGATAATAATGTTATGGTGGCTAGAAAAGAGTATTGTACCGACCGATGCATAAACTACTGTACGGAAAGTAAAATTACCATTTTTTTAAATTCGCACCTCTGAATAACAAAATAATATTATATAATATATTGCATTATTATTATTGTTATTATCATTATATATTTATTATATTATAATTACCTATATTATAAGATAATTCACTAAAAAAAGTAACTCCCATTGCTTTCTTTATAAATAGATTTATTCGAAATCTAACTTATAGGTTTTTAGAAGATATAAGAACCATTTTATAATAATTGAAGAATTTGAAAAATAAAATCTTTAAGCATAAAAATTCCAAAAATTAGAATTGAAATAAATAAATGTATAAGGTATTAAAATAAATAAGAAATGCAGTAATATAAGTACATAAATAGTGAGTATAGAGTATATAGTATATAATACTACACTGTATATTATTATAATCTGACTTAAGATTATAATAATACTATATTATTATTACATTACAAAAACACACACGTTGTGGGTTTAAATTGTAATAGTACTAATAGTAATAACACGTGTCGCATAACAATCGTTGTTAGAATCTGCTGAGTCGTCATAGATAATTTTTACCTCCCGATCTTGGCGTTTCTAAACTTTGAATTTTAAACACTCGCATGCATGTGAAGGCGGTTAACACTCTTTACGTCACAACAACAATGGTACAATTGTTGCCCACCTGGACAAAGTGGTTTACGGTAATGATATAGTATAAATATTGAACACTTTCAAACATTTTAACATGAAAATGAAAGTGCAAAATTTTTCAAAAATCCATCATTAATTTTTAGGATTTTTAATACATAGTTTTATTTATTCCTAGTAATAAACTGACTAAACTTATAAAAATTTTAAGTTAGAAAAACAAATAATCTGTTTGATATAACAATAAAATATTGTTGATCTCGAGCGTAGATCCGCTATAATTGTGTTCTATGTTGCACTACCTGCAAGAATGTACGTTTTTCCCATTTTAGTTTGCCAATTGCACCAAACTATGACTGAAGCTTGAGTATGTAGTAAACTAGCATAGAGCCGTAGAAAAATAACGTAACAAATTACATAAATCACAGACTTCTCCTTCCGATCCAAACCCACGTACACTAACACACGTGCATACATCACACACATACAATATTGTGAACAAATTTAGTCCATTAATAATTATTACGAAAAAAAAAAAATGTCGATATTGATGGCGGGACATTGACACTCGGGCAGAATAGGAGAGTTGCGTGAAAATGCGCAAGTCTCCCTTTCCATCTCTTCCACTGCACTTCTCTCTCGCCCTGTCTTTCTATCCATCACTCTGACACCCTTTATGTATTATATATGTAAAATGTATACACATTTCTCGGTTTCTCTTTGGCCAATTGTAATCGAAAGCCCTGTAAATGTGATTCCCATTGTAGATGTGCATTTGCATTTATGTATAGGTATGCAAATTATTGTCTCGTATAACTATATAGTGCAACGTCGCATGCTTAATAGTTAATACACATACTGTCGCTCTGCACACAATATGTGAGTTTCTTCTATTAACTCACCACACTGCTGTCACATCTTTATTGCATGTGGTTGTATAAGCCACCCCAAAAATGGTTCTATCATAATTTTCCCGCTCTTTCCGGTCCGAACATTTTTGTTAGGTTAGAAGCCACTTTACGACAGCGGAAACATATACTGCTTTAGGAAATAAATCTAAATCAGAATCGTCTAATGGAAAACGATATCAATACAAATATAGCATATATTTTTAAATGAATTTTTTTTGTTATGATTGTAAAGCAACAATTTTATATTTTTCATTTCCAAAATCAAATAAACTTAAATATATACATGAAACTCCGTATTATCTCTCGTTTCTTTTATGTTAATGGTTAAAATTGAATGCTACAGCTTGTCGTTTTTTTTAGATTATATTTTTTTAAAACATTTTCACACACATATTAAATGAAAAATACCATAATAGTTATTATTCATTATAATTAATTCACTGTGTAATGCGTTTAACCTAATTATTATGTACCTTCTAGTAAAATCAATTAAGTAACTTAATATTATGTACAAATGGTACAATTACCTTTCATATTTATATTAATAATGAATATGAAATATAAACAATAAAATAAAATGTAAAAATACGTCGTTGTAAGTACTTAGAATGGATAATGTCCCTTTGATTTTACCGAAAGAAAAATATTATTCTTTTATTCTTTTAGCCTTAAGGTAATACTTATATTTATAAATTATTTCTTATATCAAAGTATATTATATTTTTAAATATGATCTGAGATTTAAAAATTAAATCCATCTTTATACAAAACAAAAAAACGATTTTAAGGAACAAAATGTTTCAAAATGTGTGTTATCGTTCAAGCCTCATTAGACGTCCAAAATTATTCACATAAATCACGTGTATCTATTAAAATAAATTGTTCAGTCGTTTAGTCTTACAAATTACCTTGTCATATGGTACAAGTTGGAAAATTGGCAATGTTTTACGACCGTATATATTATGAAACAACGCCGGTTTGCGTAGTAGAACTTAAAGGCAATTTCCTATACCTACTATAATAAACTAATCTACTTAGTTCTTATGTACGATTATAAACATTTCAAACAATACCGATTATATTTTAATACATAAATGTCATTATATTGGTTTTTTATCTTTTTTTATTAGCAATTTTATGATAATATAAAACTAAATCAAATATATAATTTATTACAAATATAAAGAGCATGCAATTATTCAGATACTACAAGTATACTATGAATAATTTAAACTTCCAAAAAAACTAAGTTATTTTTTTTATGATTAATTGTAATTATTTTAAAGTTAATTATAAACTATTAGCAACATTTTTAAAATTAGTTACAATAATAACCTTCTTAAAACTGTATAATATGACTAAGCAAGTAACTAATAAATTATATTTCCCCGAAAAATAAATTTTAAATAAAATGTAACAAAGCGAGTGTTTAAAGTAAAATAATAGCAAAAAACCATACTTTTTGGGGGTTATATTATTTATTTTTAAAATCTAAGTAAAACAAAAATAAATATTGGTTTTTAATAGTGTGTTTTAACATTATTTTGAATAAAAAGTTGCATTTTGCATCTTTATTCTCTATTGTTCAAAAATTGAATCTGTAGAGTTCAATTAAATTATCACTTTTATCTTTCACTCTACTTGATGTAATATTGTAAAACTTTTAAACTTAAAATAAAATTGTTTTAAATAATAATACTTTAAGATCTAAGTTCTAATATATAAATTCTATTATTTTATTGTTGAGCCGATAATCAGTAAAACAAGTTTTATGAAAAAAATTAAACATTTTAGTATTACTAAACTCAATATTTTCAAATTATTCCTATTCTCTTTCCAAAACAGACATTTTGTTATGTAATTACGACAAAAAATGTTTTAATGATTCTTATTCTTAATGTAATGTGTTCTTCAACTATACTCTAATCACGTTTAACATAGATTGAGAATTAATTACTGTATTATAATATATTTAATTCGCACCTGTACTGTAAACTTCCTGGAATGTTTATTATGTATAAATAAATGAAACATAAATATTTAATAAATTATTATTGTTTATTACCTATAAATAAATTTAATTTTATATTATTTTACTGATAGTTCATAATTAATATTTATAATAGTAACATTATTTTCAATATTTAATTGCAGTTAATGACTTAACAATCAAAAAGTGTTTACAACAGAAGTATTAAATTTAAATGTATAAAGAGCAAGCTTGAAATATATTATCAGTTTTAGAAATCAAAATTGTGAATGAAATTTAATACTGTGTTCTAACTATTAAACATAGTTTCGTAGTTTATAATTTACAATGCACTTTGAGTTGAAATTGGCTATAGTTATAAAAATAAAATCAAATTAGATGTACAACTTTTATGTGTTAGTTTTAGGAATCGTAAAATAAACAATTATTGTAGTAATTTTTGGTTGTTCGTTGTGTTTTAAATCCATAATTCAGCGTATTAATAGTTTGCTACATTCAATACTTGTTTAGAATTGATAAAAAGTTTTTCTATAACGATTACGAAAACTTAGGTACTACAAAGACTAACAGCACACTGGAAGTGTAAAACGGGTGAAAACACGTATAAATCGGATGATGGTGTACTATAATAGAAACGAATGAACGTGCGTATACAGCCGATCGGAGAAAATTACTATTGAAACGGCTGACATTTACTGATATTAAAAAACAAATATACGTATATACTTATACATACACTATTATACTGATTGATTCGTTTAGGAATGAACACTGGTTATTTCGAAAAATATTAACTTTTATCGACTTTTTCTTTATTGAAAATTGTATAAATACACTCATTGTATATCCCTTACTTCTTATCCGTCTTCAAATAGGTTAGTGATTCTATTCACGGGATACAAACTGAATATAGGGTGCTTGAGTATGACTCGTTCAGAGACCAACGGACGTTTATCGTTGTTCGTTAAGTCGTGATTTTTACAAACATTACCTCCGGCGAGTGTAGATAGATACCTACGTGGTTAAAATACGCGTATATTTAGTTTGTCGATAAAATCCTAAAAGCATCCATTCGGTGTGATCTCCGACTCCCAGTCCTTCGCATTTGGACTGGCATTGGATCGGATATTCGTGCTGCACGGACGCGTGCATCCGCGGTTTGATTTCTAACCAAACCAAATAAATATGCCCAGAGATAAGTACGTACATTGTATCATAATAAAAATTGATAGAATTTATTGTGTAAATTAATGAAGACCACTCGAAAAACCATATATTAAGATATGGCATTCCATTAATCATTTTTAATCACTTTTATCAACGAAAAATTTAGAAAATGATTATAGCATTGTCTGTTTTTAATAATTTCCGCAAGTGTTTGTTTGTCTAAGCTTGAAATAAAAATATTACTGAAAATTTTAAAAATCGAACCATCCAATCCCGTAACATAATGTTCGAATAATTAATAAGTTGGTTACTAAACATCAGAGTTTAGACAGGACGCTGATAAAAGGAGAGTTTATAAAAAGCAAATGGATGTGTTTCGAAAGGGAAAAATACTGCAAGACACACGCGCTTATTAAATTTATTTAATTACATTAATACAGAGTATTTTCATATTATATTTTTAAATTATATATTCCTATATTATAGGTAATAAAATACTCTTTACAAAAAAAAATATGAATATATATTATATTAAAATCTTTTAAAGACGTAAATAATAATAATAATAAAGTAATAACTAATATAGCTATAAAATTATAATATATTGATAAGTATCATCAATTTTTTTTATCCATTTATTCGTTCGCAGTTGAAATGTTACCGACAATCAATTGATCTCCCTACGCGTTATTTATACAGTGGATTATTAGTTTATGCCGTTTGGCGTTTTTCGCATCACCTTGGCCCTTGTAATATGATAATATTTCACCGTCGTCGTGAGGACGAGTTTCGGCCCAATCGCGTGCAGATGATCATCGCAAAAGGTCAAACCGAACAGCCTGCCGGAAATATTATGTACACGTCCGGTTAAGGGGTGTGCGCAACGGCCAACCGATCAATCGCACACGTATATATTATAATACTATTATATTATGTTTATTGTGTTCTCGATCTGCGTGTAACGTTTGTCATAGCATTATTAATGATACGGCAGTCGTATTAATATATTATCGAGACGCGTCAAATGGGTTGGATTTACGACGTTGGTATCGGAAATAATATTATCATTGGTCTACAAAACAACTATACCGGCACCTCATGGTGGAATCGGGTCTGCCACGATAGTTATCTACATCGAATACATTCTAGTTTTTGTTTTTCAACTCAATACAAAAGGGAAACGACTTTATCCTGTCGTCCACACTATACGTCTTCTGTATTTGGGTCATTTGCAAAGTTAACATCATAATACAATATCACAGGTTAAGTATTATAGGCACCTATATATAAATATCAGAGTTTTATTATCGAACGGTTCGAGAGTTTTTCGTTTAAAAGTCTGTGACTAGGATGTTAGGTGCGTTGGTCGTGGACAAGGATATTAAATCCGTTTCTGTGCACTAGAAAAATTTATCGCATTTGTTAAAGTTGCAAAATTCTAACGTATACCAGACCTTCAGCCCATTTTACAACTTGCTTGTGTAATAAAGCGTGTGTAGATTCGGTAGGCGTAGAAATTCCAGCTGATTCATTGTTTATTACATTTATTGAATTTTCATGCCAAACGCGTATGATATGACTGATGAGCAGTAGATATTAAAGGGCAAAGAAAATTATTTTATTGGAAGGACTGGAAATAAATATCAACTATCGATATCATATCAAGCATTGTCCACGCAAAACTCAAAACTATCTCTTCGACTTCGAGTTAAAACTTTTAACACTTCAAAATCGTTCATTTCTACAGTAAAATAATACAATGTAGGCAATAGACAATAATACAATATAGTATATTATAATAAGCAACGTTTAATTAAATATTTTATCTTTTATGATAATATAATTATGATAGTTGTACAGGAAATATACCAAACACATTCGATTTAAAAAAAAAAAAAATCCAATTTTGTTTTAAAAATTTAGTCTGCATTGTCATCACATCGAAGTAGTCCATTTAATCTACCATAAATATTATATGGCTATAATGGAATTAGTTGCCTGTATAAAGATACCACGGCGTGATATGAAGTTTTACAACAGATATTCTTGCGTAAAAAAACGTTGCCTAATGGCGTGTAAAGTAGACCCGAACTATTAAACTGCAAGCCTTTGTTATAATAATAGTTTCAGGTACATTAATTCTACCAACAAAAATTTCATCTGAAATTGGAGACGGTACACATTTTGTAATAATAATTAATATAATCGAAGGTAGAGTTTTTATGAAACGTTGCGCTTTAAATTGCTTAACGTCGACTCGATAACAACCATACAGGTAACTAAAATATTTAATTTTTTTTTTTTTTTTTTATTAAAAATATTTGTTTTTAAGTAGTTATAGGTACGTATACCTACATTATAATTAAACTTCGAATCACATTTTAAAATAATAACTATTAAATGATTTATTTAAAACTTTTTACCATACGTTTAGTAGCTATGCACAAATATATCTGAAAAACTTTAAATTGAATACGCACTAAATCTGTATAATGTATATACATAAACATATATCAAGTAAATAAATTCGTGGTTAATAAGTTGTATAATATGTATATGCGTATATATTTTTTAATTTCCTAATACAGTACTGTTATAAATACATTAAATAACTTGTTTGACGCGCAGAATATTCATACAAGACTTTACCAAACAAAGTTTAGAGCTAGAACTTCGAGGATAACTTATTTCTGCTTTTAGTTAAATTCACCATTGTTCATCCTTCCTCTAAATCCTTTATAAAGCTACCCTATGCTTTCTTAATCTGCAGTTTGTCAAATCACTATTTTATTACCTATATTTTCATATAGATGATAATTTTACATCATTGAAACTCAATTTTATCAAATATCTAAATACATTAAATACATTTTATATTTCAAATTCTTTTGTGTGATATTAATTAATGTGTAATATACTGATTCCTGGGTGAACGTTATAAAAATATTTTATTCGTAACTTTAAACATTTACTTTTGAACAATTTGAAATTCACGAGATATTACAATATTGCCACTATCGTGGAATAATTATACAGTAAATGTATATATAACTAATATCATATTAGAATATACATGTGCGCAACTGCAAATTAAGAACACACCTGCATTGTTATTACACAGGATCTTGTGTAGTACATGCCAAATGATATACATTTCCTAGCAAATCCACGTACCTATACCATCCGCGTTTCGATTTCTTTTCCTTTATGCTCGGTGACTGTGTAGACGCGTTAATGTAATTCAAATCAACCTCTGACCCTTCTCTTCATTGTCGACGCGTGATTTATTACCCGCTATTTGCACATAATAAACGTACCTACAGATCAATTTCCAAAATATTATCTCCATTCTGTATAGATCATACTATTAGATAGTCAGTCTGTCACACGTGTATTATACCGGTCCAGCTGCACAACGCCATTACGACACAAGCTTCACGTCTTACAGTGTAGTGACCTCTCCCTCGAGCGTCTGTAAAAAAACCAATGGTTTTCCTATTATACGATATTTCGTTGACTATTAATCACATTTCATACGTATTATACACATTGTCATCTTGTCAGATTTTCAAACATAACAATATGCAATATTAAAATCATATATCGTATCATAATATTATTTCAATGTATTAAAATCTAAATAATAATGAAGCAATTATCGTTTTCACTAAATGAAATTGTAATGTAAAAGGTGGTTTTGTAATTTTGTTATACCTACTAATAAAAATGTACTCTTCTAATTATTGAACCAAACTCCAAGTTAAATGTTTTGTATATTCACACGTTCCATTTAACATTATATAATATTTACTGTAACGTCAATATAATTGAAGTCAAGGACATTTTCATTTTTTTTTTTTTTGGTTGTTAGAAGACCACATTTTTCTTGTATTAACTACAAATTACGACTATCCTAACTACCACTACTAAATAAAATATTTTTGCTCATCACTATTAACTTTCATTTTTTTTTTTTTTTTGAAAATGTCTTATACAACAATTTTAATTAATTATTTTTCTGTTTTATGAAAATTTGATTTACTATTATCTGCGAGCGCTTTTTCTTTCAAATGTCAATTAATATTATGAAGTGCACGACATAAGTAACAACATGATCATGTGTTTATATAGAAGATATTATGATGAAAACGTTATTTCCATCCAAATATAAAGACAAGCTAATAGAAATACATTGATTTTAAATAAAAAATAAATTGAAACGATTCTTTGAGGGGAAAAAACATTGACATTTTAATCCAACAGTTAGTTAGTTTTTTTGTTTTCGTTTTTAATTTGACAGAAAAAAAATAGCTCTCTGTAAAACAAACAACGAAATGAGTTATGGGATTTATTGATTCTAATTAAAAAAAAAACAAAAAACAATGAAATGTATTGGTAATTGCCAATACAGTAAAACTTGGTGTAAATTTCACAACTATCGTTATAATATCATATAAATGTAGCCAATGACGTTTTAAAATAATTAAAATATAAACAATAATCAGACTCTATTTTCAAATTTCAAAACAAAAATATTATCATTAGTATTCATAAAATACACAAAAGCTTAGACTCAAAAGTAAAATATAAAAGTTACTAGATTTGTGAGTTATAACTTTGATACAATTTCCCGTATTCGTGATTTAGGACTTAGGAGTAATACTATCAGATAATCTGTGTTTTACTGAACACATTAACTTAATTTGTAGTAAAGCTATTTAGAACTTGGGATTTACGAATCGAAATTGTATTAGCTACAAATATTTAATTTATAATCTTATAGTCTACAACTTAATTAATAAGTATTTATCTCAAGTTATATATTACCTATATATCTTTTCTAATATATTATTTATTTTATATTAAACGCGTGCTGTAATTTTTATTGTCCTATATTACAACTATCTGTACTATACAGTATACATTAGTATATTATTTTTGGAGGTGTCTTATAAGAATAATTAATTAACATTGTAATTCCATCAACAAGAAATACGTGAACAAAATCTCGATAAAAATACAAATACAAATTTAATCGGATCAGTGGTTCCGGTAATGCTCAGTCGACCGCTGTGGTACAAATGTAGTATATATCTAATAACTCATCGTCATAATGTGTATTATCTTCACAGTGCTTGACCTTGTAAAACCTAATTTGTTTCCCAAATTTAAACTTTAAAACGTAACTACCGAACTACTTGATGACTTTTAAAATATTTACATAAATCAATTCTATAAGTTGGCAAAATATCTAACAACGTAATTTATCTTCTTGTAAATATAAAAACTGACATATTCTTTTTTATTTCAAGTGAGTTTAATAAACAAAAATATGTTATTACAAGAAACCGCTGCAAGGTGGATCGGTTGCTGAGCTCATATACTATTGAATGAAGTGGTATTATATGTATATCGTTCTTATATTTGAAAACAATCATTAAAAAAAAAAAAAAAAAACCAAGAATTTAGATTTTTGCATTTTATAAACAAAGATTCCGAAGAAGAATCGTGGACAATCGTTTGGAGAAAGCACGGCGGAAATACTTACCGCTATATATTTACAACCATCATGAGCATAGCCCATATAAATCGTGTATAGATTAGGTTAACAGTCAGGTTCAGTTAAGACGACAGATTCCGCATTTCCGTTCATAAATACATGTATATATTATTATATATAATATATATGCGATACATATAATGTATAATGTATAAATTATAAAAAAATATGTATTATAATATATGACTATGAGAATGATTGGAATTTAATTGTTCTTAATTAATGCACATATCTGAAGTAAAATAACCATTTAAAAATAACTTGGATCAGTGTTAATCAAAATTATTGAAGTGTAATCTTCAAATTTTATAATTTTGTCAAAATAAAAATATAACCTAACCTAACCTACAGATACCTTATATGAAGGAAAATGGTTTAAGCTCTTAGCTCATATATATATATTTTTGAAAGACACTTATAGATCACAGAGCAAATTGTAGTCGTTACCTACTCTCTCGGGAAGCTTATTTCAAAAATAACTGTCGATTCATTATAAAAACTAACAAGAATAAATATAAATCATCAAGTAAATTTTAAAAAAAATGGTGGGTGTTTTACTTTAAATCATTTTACCAAAACTTGTATTTTATTTCTGATTTGATCTGGATAAAAAATAATTCTACCTTTTATCTGCAATTGTGCCGATAATATCAAAAAATTTGAATTCCAAATATGTGATTTAATTAAGATAACAGATTGGAAAAGCAATTATACTGGTCTTAGCCATTTTAACTTAAAAAATTGGTCTATCTCAGAATTCAACTATTTGCTCAATTTAATTATTTCCATTATTACACATATTTTTTCATATCTCTGTTTACATTTCTTCACTGCGGGTGGTACAACTATTAAAATCAACAAATCAACTTACACTTCTCAGTCGGCGAACATTTCTGATTAAATTATCATAACTGCTTCAGTACTGAATTCAACAATTTAGCATAAGCTAATCAATAACGTTTTTTAAATTTGAAACTTAATTAATAATCTTAAGCTCAACGCATTGTTGATTTTTATAAAAGAAAATATTTCAGATGGAATTTAAAATAACAAGTGAATAACTAATTTATAGACACTGCATCACATGTATAATATTACTAGGTACAAACTACAAGTGCCTATATTATGACATAATATCGTAACAGAATACGAAGGTAAATCAATAAGACGTGTTTAGAATGCACTTTATTAAATATTTAATGTAAGTAGTTCAAGTTTAAGTAATATTCTCCGTTTGATTTTCAATAAATTAGTACTGATAATATTAAAATTTGATTTTTGCTATTCAAAAATTTAAGAATTTTTCGTCTTTACTGTAATTTAAACATACAATATACACTCGTATTCTGTACTCAAAATATTTTTTCCACAATTATTTATTATTATCATCATTATAATTAACCCAAAAACAGCTTTGCGAAATTGTATTTTGTCATTTTAAGGTGGTTAACATAATATCATTATATTTATATAGGTGGTCGTGCTAAAAAAAAACGTCTGTGTTCACACTGTTGTATTTGCCCAATTCGCTACGCTCAACCGGTTCAAAGGTCATTTTCGTTTTTAATTTTATCGCAGGAAGATTTCCGTGTTTCGGACGCACGTTACGTCATTCCACCAACGCAAAAAAACACGACTCCAAAACATTTCACGCATATATGTCTTGTGTGCGGCATTATCGTAAAGAAAAAGAAAATTCAAAGTTCAAACGGCGTGACAGCTAAAAAACGGTTCACACACACAGCGGCAGTCACACTTTTTCACCTTTTCCGAGACACCACCGTGACGCATTTTTTTCATCGCTTTGTTCCCTTGTGTGCATGTGTCAGAAGTTATATATATTTCGAGAATTCGTCTTTTATCTACACACAGTTAAGTGTATATATATTATACGTGCATTTATATTATATATATATATATGATATATTCGCCCCGGACAATTCTTTTCAAAAGATTTGCGCACGTCCCATTTGCCCGTCCCGTTCTTCATTATTATATACATTTATATTATACTATACCTGTTATACACTGCAATTTTATATAAAACTTTTTTCATGAAACCGTTTTTTATTCTTATTTTTTTTCTCTCTTCATTATAATTGTGAGTAAAAACAAATACATAATAAATCAAGCGCCAAAGGATTGATGTACAAATTAAATCTTGGTACAACGATTTTTTGACTGATGCGAAACATTTGTAAAATTACATTTGAAATAAATAATAATAATACATTAAAGGAAACATCAAGTCTCAAGTGTAAACACTGCAACGGCGGTTTGTTGACAAAGAGCTGTTTTATCAATTATTTCATTAACAAAAACACAACTATGAGAAATTAATAATTTTGAGTGGTGGTGGTGACTTTCAGTAGAAGTGACTGAAGCTCGTTCTATTTTAATTCTGTTTATTCCGATTTGTATAAAAAAAAGAAAAATGCTCATAATAAATAAAATTTATTAAATGCTCTTATAGTTTACTCGTCTTAAGTTCGCCAAACAAAAACTAAATCTTTCACCATTTCAAGTATGTATTTAATAATAAAACGCCGTGTTACGAAGCGTTGTTGATAGAATAGAGGCGAGCTTTTATCTGAATGATTCAATTAGTCTGTAGCAGAAAGAATAAATAAGGAAAAAAAATACACAAGATTAAATTTCTACGCACACTGCAAACAAAACGGCATTTGTGTATAATATTTTTGCTCCACTCATACACCAACTATACCTACGTTTTTATTTCCCTTCTAATACGTTTGTCACAAAACATAATTTATCTTAAGCGCGTTTTCAATATTAATGTTGCGCCATGATGATTAAAATATCTGATCAAACACCGTTTATCTGATTTATGCATGAATAGACATTTATCGAAATAAATAAAAATACTCGACATCGAGTCCGTTGAGCTTATCCGCGTGCCTATACATTTTAAATACATTTTTTTTAAAGTTACGATCTGTAATGTTTTCCTGGCGAATGAATAATTTTATGGACTGTAAACAGTAAGTCCGACCACGTACTATTTGTCTTAAAACATTTTTATTGTGTTTCGTTTATAAATTATATTGTAATCAAATTATAACGATATATGTATAATAACATAATTATTTAATTATGTTAGTCAGTCGTAAAAAATACCAAAAATTAACATAATACTAATATTGTATAACTACCTAGCTGTTTTGTATTTACGCAGTAATCGTTGTCCACTTGAATTATCATTTTGTTTTTATTTTAAATTTAGAAGTCGACATTAGAACACTAGGTAAGTATAATTTTTATAATACATATAAAAGATATAATACAAAACCAAAATCTTCCGTGCGTCCGTATATAATTAAGTACGATAATATAAAAAAAAAAAACTGTTAAGCACTTAAGTAATTTTATTTTTTACGATGGCACAATAGTTCTCTATTTCCTTAGACAATATTTTAAACCATTTAAGTTTATATTGTAATAAAAACAAAATTAAAAAAATACATTTACTGATTAATTTTACTATACTCATTGAATTTATTATAATAATTATTACTTTCTGAACAGCTTGTCACGTATGTCAGACATGCCTTTCTATCAGACTATAACTTATGTATACATTATACAATATACATATTATAATAACCAATAAATACTTTCGACCCATCCACCGATCTTTTTCACTCGTGAATTTCGAAAAAAATTTCTAAAGCTCATCTCTATCCCTCCCCGACCAACGTTAAACGTGTGGCAATTCATTTAGTTTTCAGTTACTCTTTACAGAACTGTGGCCATGCTGCCGGGTGCTTTCGACGACAAGTTAAACCCGAACGGAAGGTATAAAAAAAAAAAAATTATAATAATAAAAATAAATATAGATAGAAAACTTTTACACTGGCGCGGCGTCGACGTTTCTGGGTTAAGTGTAATTAGCGATAAGTTATACGCGTGCCGATTAATTAGGAAGAATAATAAGCCGTGTACCCACGGAAAATTAGCCGACTGGAAATAACAACTTTTACTTTTCATTAATTTCACCGTTATAATAAAACTTCATGAATCGTCGTCACAGTTGACATTGATCCAACACACTGGCAGACCGACAAAATATAATAATATTATGTACCCGCCACAGTATTATAACTACCGAAAATTACGCGTACCACTTATGCCTCAAATGTCAAGTTTACGGACAGTGGCATAGCAAAATATAGCCACATAATAATAATCAATTTTTTCATTACCTACCAGAAATCATGCACGATCGGTTCACAATAATTGATGTATTTTGTCACGGTTATAAAATATGTACCCAATGCTCTTCGCTCCAGTCACACGAAAATAATCGCAGTAAACGCATACATACCTATTAATGAAATTATAAATGTGTGTACTGTGACACATCAACCTACAATAACGCAACCCCGTGGACCAAACATTTTGACATAGGTAAAATAATAAAGCATTATTATTTTATACGTAAAGTGCTGATATCGAGTAACGAAGCCGTGTGACGATTTCTCAGAAAACTGCTGTTCGACATTTTAACATAATATTATAACATCCTATATGAGACGATATTATAATTTTTATATCGTGAACCTATACGAAAATCACACCGGTGGCACAATTTATTGAATACGAGGGCGATACGCCAAGTTCGGATCGATAGAGGGTAAAAGAATAAATAGAATGGAATTTCTGTACAAACAAAACGTATATAGGTATACCTATAATACTATTACACGAGGCGTACTATATACTCTCCGGCGGTGGTACAGACGTCCTTAAAATTAAAATAAAAAACACATATCTAAGCGATGCGATGGCGGTGATCGTACCAAGGTCTGTGCGACAGACAGTATTGCAAAGGTAAATATCCACCACCGGCAAGGTCTGGTCGTATAATACGATTGTAATGCGCTATTATTAATGCGCTATAGCTCGTATGACCGCCCTGAATTGAGACGGACTGCCGTAGCGGGGCATTGGAAAATCGTAATTGTATTATGCTATAGTGAATAAATTATGCGTCTGTAGACGGTATATCACAATAACGTATTCTGCAATATTGTGTACCTATAATAAACGTATAAATTATAATTATATTATTTATCAATTTATAATGGCCGTTTGTCTACAACAACGAAAAACCAAAACTGCGCGCTCGTGATCCACATGCGGTAAAACGCCCACCGACTTAAAATCACTATACTAACATAATAATATAAACGTATAACATATTATACACATGTACACATATGTACATATACCTATGTATGTGTGTATAGGGTGATTCGAGAATCGTAATCACTCCCATTCTTTGATTTAAAAACAAAATATTAAATATACTCAAGTCCAAAGACTGTATTTTCTAATTCTTTGGATTTGATATTTAAAGAGGGACCTGCAATAATATACCTAAACTACTGTTTTTCAAATAAAAACCCTTACTGTAAACTATTTAGTGAATAATATTTTTTTTAGGTACCTAATTAAAGATTTGAATGAGTAGTTGTTCATTTATTACATTTTTTATAGTAAGTATGAAAATTATCAAAAATTATTTTACAAAAATATAAAATAAAGTACCTATGTAATATGGGTTCTGTATTTATTATACTTGGACCGTTTTTATAAATTATAAATATTATTAGGCTAATATAAATTACTGACGTTTTCAAATTACCATAGCCCCTATGATTCATATCTTCCAAACCCATTACCATTACTTATTATCCTCGGTACACAAAAACTTCTTATTATAATTTAGATTTTGATATGTCAACATTTTCAGAAAAATGATTTTCCGATACTATCTAAAAGGCGAGTTTTTCATTTTATAAACAGGACACTCCTTTAGAAGTATAAAAATCTCAAAGATATGTAAATGTATAGTCTTTAAGTACGTATGGGTATACTTAAAAATTTCAAAAATCATATTTTGAATAACTTTGTCAATGAAGAAAAAAGAGGGTGAACATGCTAACTAGTGAATCATCCTGTACATATAGTTATACAACGATATTATGATAATAATAATAATAACAACGACCGATGTTGTCTGTGGACCGTATTACGTCATCGGCGGTGCAATTATGAATATAATTATTATTATCATCGTAATACCTACAGCAACTCAACCAAGTCGCACAGAAACGGTTCCCACAACCTAACACACACACTGTATATCGTAACTTGCAGAAAAACGCATATTTTTACGCCGTTTCTCCTCAACGAACATCGCGATGTGTCCGATAAAAAATACCGCCAGGCGAACACCGCACGAGCTCAACTACGATCTCGTGTGTGCAATATGTTTAGAGAGGATAAGAGCGGTCGATATTTATAATATTTTATATTATTGTGCATTATCCCATTACATCGGAGAACACACACTCGTCGTATATGAATAACAATTATTACGTGCAGCTTAATCCACTCGAAGGCGGAGGTCGAGGACTGTCGAGAACATTTTCTCAGTCGTTATTAATATACCATCGAATATAATAATAATAATAATAATAATAATATTTTTAAGTCCAAAGACGAACCTCGAACAGACAGAGAGACTGCGATTGAATTAAGAAAATTATTGTCTCGGCAGGATTTTATTATATTACTGGATAAATTATTTTATAATCTCATACCGGATAGCACCGGAAACTCGTCTAGAACGGAAGTATCCTCCAAACCCGCATGCAGTCCCAGCCTCCTAAGATAATTTTTAATGCAATGATTAATGACTAATGATAATTTATTATTATACTAACATTTTAAAATAATAATGAATTATTCGGTATTCAACTATTCAATACAAATGCAAAAACGTACGATTATCAATTGGTGTAATACGCGATGATGTTTTCTTATGATCGGGCGCAATTTTCAACAGTCGTAACGACAATAAAATTACATAACTCCCGACAGTACTAGATGTTTGACAAATTCAAAACAACGTCAGTAAATATAGAAACGGAGTATAGGTGTTAAATTAGTGTTTCATTTAGAGATTATGAAGAATGGAGAATCAAATATATATAAATATATTATTTATATAATTCTAATATATAGTAGCTATAATTAATATAAAACGGAATTACATTTCATTTTACATATTCAAATCATTATTAAACAAACTAGAAAATATCTCGATAAACAATTAAGTTTTTTATATTTCTGTTTTGTGTACTGTTTCAACTGGATCATTTTCTTAATTAAAAGTAGGAAGGTAGGTACCTAACATTTTTTATTTCTTATTTTTATTATGATTATAAAACTGCAGTTATACTTGCCGTTACTAGTTTGTAAATATTATTACTTGGCTTTTTTTCTCTGTCCACAAAATCGATGTGATAAAAAACCTACTGATGCTAAATCTCCTAGGTGGATTTTACAATGCAATTTTTTACGGGTAAGAATATTACGTGTTTGCTTATTTTGCTTAATATTAAATAATGTTTTTATAAAACAAACTAGTTTGTATGGTTGAAAAAATGTCGTGTTTTGTAAACTTAAAAACGTATACCTAATGAGTCTATTCTTATGTATAATTTGAAAATGGTTGCTGTAAATATAATAAATAATTAAAAAAACATTAAAAAGAGTCCCAATTAACGTGATTTAATATCTGAAATAATGATAAGGGTTGCTATAATATATAATATGCCACGTCATATTTGGCTATGACAAAAACTTTTTTCTTATTCATATTTTAAAATACAATTCTGAAAAATCATTACTAACATTTTATGGGAGAGGCGCAATAAATTTGTATAACTTAACTCTATAGTCACTTTTGCTTTCTTATAAATAATTAAATAATTTATGTTAATATTTTAAAAGTTAAATTATTAATAAACATTTAGTATTCAAATAGTTACTTAGATTTAAAGCTTAAACATATTATTAAGACAGAAAGATAGTGTATAAATTATATAGTTGACTTGTGAATATGGTCGAAAACAAATAATGTATGTCATAAAACCCTGATACCACTCTGATTATAATATAAACTCGTATTTATTATTTATAATTGTAGGTTTATATTAAGTATGACAAATTCGATAAAAAATTGTATTATTACCAAACATTTAAGAATAACATAAACAATAATATTATAATTGAAGTAATTGAGCAAGTTATAAAACTAAAGACAATATTATTCAAAAAAACTTTCTTACTAAAATAAAAAAAGAAGAAAATTAAAACTAAACTCACAATATAATATAAACGATATTATAATATAATTGTGTAAACGATCCGACAATTCCTGTTAAAATCTCGTTTAAAAACATGCTTGAAATGTAGTCAATTATTATGAAATCAGCGAATCGAAAATATTTTATCATAATATTCATAATAAAACAAATCGTCCAACATTGTATTATCCCCGATCGAAATGGTTCTCAGTGCACCGCTAACGAGCCGTATAAACGTATAATGATCGTCATCTCATTGTTGTACGCATCATTCAGTGGCACATAACTGCAGTGGTAAAAATTCAAACGATCACGGCGTGTGTGTTTGTGCGTCTTCGGTCGGCGAGGTCATTCGTATAATCGTTATTATTTCATTTTGTTTTTATTTCCACGACACTTATTATTATTATATAACCGGTACCGTGGTTAGACAAATGTTTTTGGAGAACTTCTATATAGTTACAAATACGCATTGCTTTTCGTTTTTCTTTTTGAACTTCGCCACTGCCGCTGAATACAAAACATAAACCTTAATGGCAACCTCGACGCCCGCTATATCATTATAGCGTTTAATAACGATCGTGACGTCTTAGGGTAAGTGCATGTGGACGCATATTGTGTGTAAATGCGTCTTTGCAGGTTACGTGTGTGTACCGTGATTTTTGGTCATAGGAAGACCGATAATTCAAACGAGTTACTGCGAACCCGTGAAGTAACAAATTGATTGCTGTGAATATATTTATTGAACCGGCAACGTTTATACATATTTATTATTATTAATATAATTTTTTTTCGTTACGATACCCGCACGCATACCTTGTTTTTTATTCGTATTGTTTAAACAATCGTAAATATATATATATTTTTTTCTTTTTGTATATATTATCTATTATTACATGATATTGATAAATATTTATTATGATTATACACTTCGGCTATTAAATTTCGGTATTAACCGTTGACGGGACCTGTTGAACTCTTATTCGAACAAACCCGTTGTCCGTTATTTCACAAAAATTATACTATACCGTTCAACAAAATCATACTATCGTTTATTATAATTTAGTAAAACCTATCCGATAACCGTTTCGAAATGGTCAGGAGTTTTTCAACCAAGACACAGACGCGGCTATATCTCATACCGCCGACGAATAGTAATTGTTATTCCGCTCGTGACGCACGTGAAAGGTCTGCAGACTTGTGACTATTACATTATATACTCGCCTTCCATCAGTAAACCGCGTAATGATATGTAAGAATGATGGGGGATTCACCTTTGAGAACGTTGCACAATCCAATTTGCGAACGGAACCCTTCTACGAAAATGCACGTATGAGAGTATAGCTTATATTTGCAGCACCGACTAAAACAAAAAAACCCCAGTTTGCAAAATATTTCTCGATTTCGTTGTTATCCCCCCAAAAAAAAAAAAAATACGTATATTTTCCATCTGCAAAAATTTAAAAACGATATTATACTCAAATTCTCGTATATTGCAGTTATTACATAATATTAGCTAATATTGCACCGTCATCGTTCGTAGCCTCACAACGGGTTCGTTTTCTTCTCCCGTAATTCGGGTGTATAAACAAGTACCTATATAATTATTATAAAAACTGTAATGTAACAATATTTATTAAGATGTATAAATATATACCAATAGGTACAACGTTACGACTAAACAAAACGTAATTTTATAATTCACCATATTGCTGCGTGCGCATGTTATCTTATATTTACGTCGTCCGCTGTACGGAAATTGAAAATAATGTCAAAATGTTTAACTGCGTTGTACGTTTCTCAAATGTAGATTGAATTCACATTTGTGCTCCGATAACTGTTTAATTATTTATTACTCATCAATCGAATTCCCGGACTGTCAATTAGCCATTCATTATAAAACGTTCAAACTAAGCGATCAACAATAAGTTATTCACAACTTTCACAACCATAATAATAATGGTACCTAATTGAAATCTATCATCATTTAGGATTTCACAAATAGTATTTTCTTTCTGTAATTCGCAAGCACCGTATTTTAATTATACAATTACAATTTAATTTCTTATCAAAATTACGTCACGCTTATGATGGGTATACATGCATCCAATAATCGTAATGCCGAGTGTTGTGCAACAGATTTCATTAGGTACCTAGTACATTTTAGTGACAATAATAAAATATGATCAAGATTTAATATAATATATTACAGTGGCATAACAGCTGCTTAGTCTAAAATAGACTTTCTCCCAAATTCTTTTTTTGATTTTCAATCCACTTTTTTTTTTACCGCGTTCGGTTATTTTCCTCGGGGAAAACAGTATGCCCAAAGGACGTGCTCGAATCCTTTTAAACTATACATTTCGATCGTTTCGTACATATCTTTTTTTGATTCCAATATCTCGTATTAAATTTTTGCTTATTTTAAAATAACCAAATCATATATGCGACGCATATTTATACAACTATACCTATATTGGTTTTTGAGATTTACATCAAGTATACATGATGATTTCGTAAAAAAAATAACTTACAAGTTACAAGAGTACATATGATATTCAATTGAAACCCAATGACAATTGGATTTATAAAACGAATGTTTTAAATTATAATGTTAACCAACAGCAGCAACAATATAATATGATATTAATTTCATTAGACTGACACTTATTACACGCGTTTAATGTGACGACCGACGGTTAAAGTTTAGACCACGGTCGATGTTGTAACCGTTGTAATGCTTACGGATCTGTCTGCAGCCCTGCAGGGTTTAACAACGTCGTGGTCGGCATTTCTGGGATACAAATTCCAAACCCATATATAAATGCTATGCCCTCCCATGAGTGCGGTTGAATCAATATTTGGCCATAATTAATGTCAATCGAGGATCTGTACATTTATACACCGCTGTGACGCTCCTAATTCGTATACAACGCACCGCCATTCCATAATGTTATACGTTATGGATGTATCTTATATATGCACAAACGGATCCGGTATATGTACATACTAATACATCGTTAACGCACAAAAGTGAACTGAAATATCGAAAACTACAGTTGAACGAAGTTATTATAATATAATATTGTCAGTTTAATGCATATCGAATTCGGACGCAAGTTTTTTCGATATACACCGTTGGTGCTTTTTCGCCAATTCCTCGAAATAAACGGCATGATCATCCAGTCGGAAATCCTTGAAATCGCCCTGGAAAATAAAAACCACCGACATAAAATATTAGTACAAAATTATCGTGGTTGTTTAAGTGTCTGTTGTCTGTGAGCTTTTTTTTTCCAATTTTTTTATAGTCTAAATTATATAGCGAAATGTACAACCACGTAAGTAAATGCATTTAAAAACAAATTTTTGATACAATTGCTAATATATTTATTTATTTTAACAAAAAATTAGTTAATACTTTGGGGTCATTACTAATGAAAATATTAATATTATAGATTACATAACGATAAAATTGTATTATTATTATTATTATTATTCAAATATATATTAATATTAAACGATGGTGGTTTATTTTTAAACTAGAATGTCGACATATTTTGATCTTGTTTCCGCCTCGTTTAAATGCGCCTAACCATATTCATACATTAAAAAAAAGTACCTGGTAAATGGTATCGTTAAACCGGCCCTGGACAAACGCTTCCATCCACCGGCGCTTTTGAGCCGCGGCCAAACAGACAAAAAAGAACGCCTGATAGTCTACCGGGTTCACGACAATCAGACACAGCCAGCGGCAAATTTCGGACCAGTTCAGGCGGCCCCAGAAACAGTCGGATGCCCATCCGGAGCACAGAAGCCACCACGAGACGCCAGACATCTGTAATATGACGTGATTTAGAACACGATGATATTATTATTATGAATTATGCGAAACGAGCGATGATATGACATTGACACACTCGGCGGATCGGACACAGTCACGGTAATTATTATAATATTATCGTGTGTAATTTATATAATATGTGAAGTATGTATCTCTGTATACGAACAATGATTGTCGTATCTCACTTATTACGGTGGTGAAACGTATACCTACTACGAAACCGCATAATATCGACTAGAAAAAAAGTCATCAAAAGGTTAAACGTTCCATTGTTTGATTCGACCTCCCCGAGTCGTCATTATCATAATAATAATAATAATATAAATATTATGTTTTTTTTAATTTCTAGTCCCTACGCGATTTTGACATAAAAAAAAAAAATGTAAAAAAAAAATCACTAATTAAGTTCGCATACGCAATATATGCGTATCGAGCCAAATGAACTTTTGTATTATAATACTGTAACATTATTGCGTGGAATAAACATACGTAAAGTATAATAATAATAATGCAACGCGCTCGGATACTAATTATAGGTCACAGTACTGATGTATCATCATGTGCCTCTAATATAATATATTACAATATGTACATTTATATAGTATATTACATATATATTCATATAATATACAAACGATTTAAGGCATGAGTACGTGTGTAGCGAGATTTATATGATTATAAATATTTTAATACAATATAATAATAATAGTAGTTTATTTATAAACGTTACAATACAAAACGTTTTAAATTCAAAAAGCTATTACGTCAATGAAATTAAACTCTGTTAACTTTTCACGTAATAATGATATAAACTAATACTATAACTACCTACATAAAGTGCGTCGATATCAATTTTACAATACGAATAAAATAATCGAAATCAAATGAATTTTAAAACGATTATTTCATATTTGCACAAAAATAAACTTAAGATTTCAATCCACTCGCTCGTATACTTGAATTGTTTTATTGTGCAGAATTTTCAAATGAATTCGAAAACTGTAAAATTAATAAATAATATAATGTATTTAGTAGAGTTCGAGCCTCGATGAATTTCTCTAAATCGAATATTCACTCATGGCTTTGAAAACAATCTGCATAAATAATAATAATATCGGCACTAAAAATAATTGTGTAAAGGCCTAATGATTAATACGGATTAACATAATGTCTTTTAATTTTATAATACTGAAGTTAGCCTTGTGTACACGATAATTATAGTCGTGTAAATTCCCATTTCCCACAACTCTACTATTATAATACGAAGATATAACGTTCCACTTTTACTCATCAGTATGACAGTATGTTTATGGTTTTACGAACTAATAAAAGAACTTATACTTTATGAAATAAATTAAAAATAATATTTATGCACTTTGCACTGCTACTTCACCGATTATTGTGCAAAACATTGTTTTACCCATCTTTACTTTGAATACAAATGCAATAATTATCTTAAATCACACTAACGTACTTACTAACTAATAAACATGTTAATCTACGAGTATTTTCATAACTATAACCTATGATAAGATAGTGTACATAAACATTATTATTACATTTTATTGAGTTGTTACACCGAACGCATAATAAATATTTCCATTTTATTCCTACTTTAAGTTTTTAAATAATAACGGCGTAATGTCAAGCAAATATTATTTTTAATTTGTTATAAAATTAATATATTTTGACGTTTTTCAATATTCTACCCACTACAAGACCTGACATAACATATAAGATTAAATGACATTATCAGTGGCTGAGAGAATCACTCATATAATTTATAATTATTATACCTATTAATATTAATACACTTCATTTAATTTTAAACAACTGCCTTGAGCAATGAGCGTTTATAATTGGAAACTGGAAACCGAGTGAAACGTGGGTTACTTGTACGCATAAATCACGACTATCAACGGGTCAATATCACGAAATACCTAGCTACTGATGAGCCAATTGAAAATTAACAGTAAAACGCTGCTTATAATTACCGATCTTTTTTAATCTCCTATTCCCGTTCATACGAAAAGTATCGCGTATTTTATATACATTTGCCCTGTAGGGAACATACTGGCCCAATTAGTATGGCAATATGAGGATTGGCTGTATAGCTAATTCAGGGCTTGAATTAAAAAAAAAAATTTTTCGTTGTACGTTATTTTGAATAAAAACGTTACACAAATTTTGAATTTATCGTTATTCAGAATTTAAACGTTATTCGACTTTTGTGTTTATCGTAATTCAGAATTAAAACGTTATTCTACTTTTACGTTTATCGTTATTCAGATTTAAAACGTTGTACAATTTTTGCATTTTTTTCTTTAGAGTTTAAATTTTAAACGCATTTACGTACCTGTTTCAAAGGAACAAAGCAATAGGGCATCACTATATTAGCTATTGGCAATACAATTTTATTATTCTATTAACAATTACATATTAAATTTAAAATTTTTTTTTATAATATTTAAATAAATTATTATTTTTTTAATGGTATACTATAATGTATAAATAATGTTTTACGTTATGTTTTGTTTAACGTTACGTTTTGATTTGTGTTTTTTAATTATTTATGTTTATCGTTTTCCGTTATAATTACGTTTACAAATTTCAATCGTTTTTCGTCAAATATAACGTTATAATCATAACGTTATTATAACATTTTCAAGCCCTAGTTGTAACTAGTAACTACCACTCCCTATAAAATGTCAACAGATGATTAAAATTGTTTACCTGTTTACTTTAAATATATGTTTTTTTTCAGTTTGTATGAAATTATTACATAGTATTATTTTTAGAATTGTAATTTTCTATTTTGTAAATATACATATAATAATATATAGACATTTTTTATATTATTACCAAATCGGCATAAGTGGAAATTTAATAATTATAAAAATATATAAATTTGAAAAAAAAATTGATTTTTATATATTTTTTATAATATTTAAGATTAAATTTATCTCATTATTTGATAATGAATATATTTAAATTACATTAATATTTTATTTTATTGTCTAAACCAAAAACTCAAAAAAATATTTTTAGTTACCTAACTAAGTTCTTACGTTTTAGATTCTGAACAATGAATGTAATTATTCTAAGTTGTATACAACTTTCAATTTTAATATCTTAATCTTAAAAATATAATACAATGTTCCTCGTAAGTAGTTCTTAATTAAATCTAAAAAATATGTAATATGCAAAATTAAAATAAATATTTAACTTAAAATTATTATTGAATTAGATAGTTAAAAGTAAAATAAAATTTTTGTTATTTTGTTTAGTTATTTTTGTGTTCCAAAAATATTATTAGAAATTGTTATATAATGTTATAACTTATATTATATTTTAGTGAATTTACTATGTAGAAAATATTGTTAAAACATTTATATTAATTTTAAATTGTTCCTTATTTATACTGTTCTATTTTCTATGTTAAGTCAATGTTGGCTCAAAAGTTAAAAACAATAATGTAATATTATTATATACATATTATGTATATAACTACATAAGTATAGTTTATATATTACTACCTATTATACTATTTGGGAAATTACTAATTACTCATATTAGTATACCTAATAAATTCAATTCTTTCAATAAAACTTAATTCAATATACCGTATCACTAATGATTGTAAAAATAATAAATAATGGAGTCATATAATTGTATACAAATAGACAGATCCGTTATTAGATCATGTCAGTTCAGAATTATTGTTTATCGCATTCAATAATTTACCAAATCTACTTCAATTGCACAATACACAGCATATAGCAGCCTCCTAATCCTTTTTATTTTTTATTTACTATATAATTTCATTTTATTTTTGAAATTATTTTTAACGAAATTGAATAAGAAAATTGTAAATTAATTTAAAAGGTCTTATATTTATTCAGCTTAATATTATAATGGGTATATTACGTACTTATATTGCAATATGAAAAGTATTTATGATCAGTTCTTTAATCATAAAATATAACGTAATAAAAAAATAAATAAAATGAAACTATTATGATTAATGATTAAAAGTTTATACTTCTATCTAACAAGACTCCCTTGACTTCCTTTTAAATCTATACTATAGATAAAACCATAATAATGTTAAAAAAAAAATTGATTTTCGTCGATCACTTTTAAACAAGTGCATTTGGAAATAACTTTTTATAACACTCCACCCCGCTACCCAAATACTCATACACGCATCTATTAACCTATATTTCGCCCAATATTTCCTGACCTTAAAAGCGTTGTATACTTCAGGTTGTTCTTGTTGTAACAACCCTTCGACCAGATGACCAAAAGCGGCCCTCCTGTCAGCGTCCTCGTCAAATGCCGGCGGCCAAACATATCGTGTCGTTTCGTAGAGTCTGAGCATTACGGCACATGCCTCAATACACCTTTATTACACGCATAATACAAATTTTATATAATATAATTTTTTTTTTTTATAAAAATCTATACAGCCAACGCAGTGTGTGTATCACAAACCCGTTTTTCGATCCTCTCGACGCTATAAACAACGTGCAAGTCATGCAATCGAATAACCCCGACGATCCTCGTCTTTCAACACTGCCGTATAGTTGTTCGAGCTCCGAGGACGTCACCGAATCTTCGGCCACCAACCCGACGCTTGACCCATACCTGCAACAATAATAATAATAACTAATATGTAAAGGAAAATAAATTTCGTAACAGAGTAGTATATTATAATATTATAACGTGTTTTTGTAACCTCAGCGCCAATCGTATTCCGGTGACATCGAAATCGGTTAGGTTTAATTTATGATCGAACGCGCCCAAATCGAGTTGGCCGTCGAAACGACGGCGGCCAACCGAAGCTATTAAATCCATCATCTCCGCTCCCTGCCGAAACGTGCTAGTTGTTATACAAACTCATAATATGCTTAAGTCGTTTCTACGACTTTTATATTACACCAAGCATACTCGCCCACGTCTTTTAATTATGCAATTATTTAAATTCTGATTTTTCAGAAACTTAAAACGCTTACTACATAATATTATTATTACTACGTTAACGGGGATGAGCATGATAAGTGAATCAAACCTATAATTATTATGTACTAACGGTTATCTGGTCGGAACGGATTATTATAGAGCGAACCCTCTGTAACCAGACACCACCGTGATGGTGATTAGTGTTTGTCAAAAACCCTGCCAAAGCGCCAGGGGTAGACTCGGAGGAGTACCGAGTGCCGTTTGACAGCAGAGGGCGTTGTAATTTTGTCAAAAGTTCGGTAGTTTCGTCGACGAAAACTATTTCATCTTCCGTGCGGCTCTCGGCGGACAGTTTTAATAATGTTTCCTGTCAAAAACAAACAAAAAACCGCTCAAAAATAAACATTTCGTAACATCACACACAACAAAAGCCACGGGCGACCCTACTCCGCGATCGACGGTTAAAACGAAACTTTTAGGAGTTACGGTTGTGCAACAAATTTAGTATTGACTTTCTATTCGGTTTCAAACAAACCGTATAATATATGGTACGTACACTGTGAGCTGCGCATACACGATCGCGTAACATTATTATTACGACTAGAGGGCAAAGATGATCATTATGATTAGTGATTGCTGCGCTGTCCAAACGGACCGAACTTTAAAACGGTACATTACCGTAAACGCAGTTAGGTCATGAGTTCTATACACGGTACACGAATAGCGTATCAATTCTGTACGCGTACACTATATTAAGTATGTTTATTTTTTTCATAATACTACCATCGACCGTGGCTAACAATGGTACGATAAAAATTATTGTACGTTTATACTTGATATTTTAGTTTTAAGTCCGCGTAAACACGTAAGCTGAAGGTATGAGTGGCTGCTTGTATTAAACGAAGCCACAGTATCACGAAAACATCTCTCGCAATAGGATAGCCGTCAAAGTTTTTGAACGAAGCGTAATAAAGTTCGGCGAGTGTCACTATGCCGATAACTGCGGCGTCCGACCCGTCGACTCGACGATGGTCAAGTACAACGTTTAACCCTGTAGAAAAAAAAAACCAAAAAATGGTAAAATTGAAATTCACACAACCGATATAAGCTATCTATACAACATAATACGATGTTTAACAGTGGTTCTCAAATTATTTAAACGTCTAAACGATGATGACCTACATATTTTGAATAAAATTCAGCCACGGTGCTTGCTATGAATATGAACTATGAGGAACATAAATAATAATAAAAAAAAAAACACTATAAGTTGTCTGATTGATATAACCAATTAAACTATTGATCGTCTTCGTAAAAATATCATCTATACAAGTATGAAAGTTGATTAAACTAACGTAGGAGTAAGAAGTCCCTAAAATTTGTGCATATTATGTCATGTATTAGCATTTATTATTGGTACCTATAAAATGGAAAAACTATAAATATACGTACGAGGTGAATATTTTAAATTCGTAAATTTGGTCAAAACCACTAGACAGAATGAGGATACGATATAATAATAACAAAAATGCTGACCTCCGACGGACGCGCAACAAGAATAGGCGACGCGGACGATCGAGTCGAGGGACTTCTGGTCGCCGTCCGGGTCCAAAAAGACTTCCGCTTGGCGCGAACGGTCCGCTACGAATCCGTCCAGAGAACCGAACGCGTTCGTCCTATGCAGCCAATGTCTGCCGGCGGCCGTGGTGCAAGCGACGCTCAGCATCAACAAGTGTCGCGAGTCCAACCAATCGAAGTCGTCCCGATCCGTGGCCGCGTCTTCCAGCTGCGGCGTGTCGTACAGGAGCGTGCCAAGAGGCGTGCCGCGCACGTTGGTCAAGAGCGACTCGCGGTGTCCGCGGTCGGAGCCACGGGCGGCCGCGTCCTCCAAGAACGACATCCTCCTGGTGACCAGCCTCCAGATCTCGTCGTGACTTCTGCCGGTCAGCGCGGCCGCGACCGTCGTCAGGGAATCCACGTCCGCGTCGGCTCCCTTCCAGCGCCTCTTCTCGAACAAGCCGTCCACCAGCTGTGGACGCGTGGCCAGCGCGTCTGAACGCTTCGCCACCTCAGCCAGTATGCGCAAGCCAAAAGCGTTGTCCGCGACCGAGTCGAGCGTCTCGGGGTGGGACGCGGCGACAGCGGCCACCAGCAGGCAGAGGCCGTGCGCCAGCGTCCCGGGAACGTCCCGGCGGTTGGCAGACAGGAATCCGAGACAGTGGTTGGAAATGCCCACGGCGTGGATCCGCACCGTCCGGGACACCTTGACCGGGAACATCACAGCCGTGGCGCGATACCTGAACATCTTGGCCAACAGGTGCGTGGCGTGCAGCGCGCGGGCGTACCGGACAACGGCCGCGATGTCCGCGTCGTCCGACCGTCGAGGTATCTCGGGTTCGACGATCCACTCGTGGAAACCGGAAACGACGGCCCGGAGCAACTTCCGGTCGCCGTCTAGGCACTGCGGGAAACAAAATATCAGTTGCAGTCAGCACCGTCGATTACGCGTATTTAAGAAGGTATAGGTAGGCTACATCGCAAATACTCAAGACTATTATTCTTCCACGATAGTATTATTGGGAACAACAGATTGAACATACCTACCTAGATCGTGTGAACTTCATAAATAGGTCACAATTTCCACATACTTTTTAAACAAAAAAATAGGATATTACTCAAATGTATACAATACTATTCTAAAAAAACATTTTACAAAAGTCAATCTATACCTATCATTTAAGAACAACGCGGAGAGATTACAGTTGAATTTTTAAATAATAAAAAAGTTAAAGTCATAGGACTACTAAAAAAAAAAATCAAAAATAGAATAAAAACAGAAATATAGTAACATAATAATTAATAACCATTTACAAATGTTTTAATTATTTTACTGATTGATATTTTTAGAGTACTATAATTGAAATTGATTTTTTACTTCATAATTCATAAAGTTAAATATTGTATTCCCACGAGATAGCTTATGGATATTTGACAGCAGAATGAATTTGTGTAATTCACTTTAACTTCATAAGCTATGTATTGTCTAATGTCTTTTATTTTTATATTCAACTATATTATACCACATATTTTTATTTTTAGTCAATAACAACCTTTTTGTACACGGTACACCGATTATACTGGTAATACATTAAATTCATTATAATTTAACCTTCCATGCTTTGTTCATCCAAATAAATACAAATGATTTTATTTTGTTGAAATGATAATAGCTTGAAATTAATATCTTATGATTCACCACAGAATAAATAACTATATCGAAAAAACCGTCTAACATAATGCTATGTATTATATTTTTATTTTAATCCGAAATATAATGATCATAATAATTTATTATGATAATCACTAAATTAATTAAAAATAGACCAATTTGTCATGCATATATAAACAGTATTTATCAATTAG
>VUJU01000511.1:63257-101064 GCA_009835225.1 Aphis craccivora
TATTAAAACATTCACATAAAGAATAATAAAAATGAAGAAAAATAATTTCGACGATGGCTAACCAACTGCAAACAACCTATACTCACACTACAACGGTAGAATTAGAATATTAATTCAATAATTTCTTTTTGCTTTTCATAGCACTCCTCCAATTGTTTTGCACTCTAGTGTACATAGCCCTAACGGCATTTTATCGTTTCACAAGTCTGTTCCGTCTTGTAACGTATAATATACGAACTGTAATAGTGTAATATATAAAATATTACCTATTTAGTATTTTATATTTTAATATGGTTTTGTGTGAATTTAATTAAAATTTGCCCGCAAACGTACAATTTCCGCAGAGTAACGTTAACCCCCCCTAAAACACCGCCGTAGAGAAACCTAAACTCCCATGCAGAACGTGTGGTTCTGTAGAAAATAAATTTAATCTATATAGACAATTCGACGGAGGAAACGCGTAATAATTATATAATGCAGCGATAGGTCACTCACCTGGAAAAATACCGATCGGGACGAGTGGTATTTGGAAACGGCGTCGAACCACGTGGCGGTAGGATCGGCGCAGCACAGGACGGCGTACGGGCCGCGGCCACCGGGGTCGGCAGCGACGGTGGCCACGAACTCGACGACGGCCGGTTTGACGGCCGCGCGACAGCCGGCGGCCCGGCCGCACACCGTGGACAGACACCGAGCGGTCAGCGACACGGCCGTCACCGTCTTGCCGAAGTCGCGTCGCTGTCGCAACAGGCAACGCGCGTGCGCGGCCTCGCACAGCGAACCGAAACTCTCGGCCGCGGTCTCCGGGTCGGGCGCCGCGTCCACCAGCTTGGCGTAAGCGCGGACCGCCAGTCCGAAATGAACGTCGGTGGACAGGGCGCGGGACAGGCCGTCCGTCAGCCGCCGGAAGTACGGGCCCGCGTACGTGTCGTACGTGAACGGCAGCCGGAGCAGCGCGTTCAGGCTGCGGGCAGTGTCGCGGGCCGGTCGACCGGGTCCGATGTCCACCAGCCCCGGCCACCGGCGGTCCACCAGCCGGCCGGCCGACCCGGTGGCCAGCAGACAGTCGCGCACCGCCGCGTCCAACGCCCGGTCCACGTCGTCGGCGTTCTGCTCCAGCAGCCGGTCGGCGATCCGTCGGGCGACCGAGTCGTCGTCGTCGTCCACGTCGTCTGCACCGCCGCCGTCCAAGTCGGACGACCAATCGGTCGAGCCGACGATCGACTCGGCCAACGAGTGCACGTCGTTAAACGCGCCGCTGTCCAACAGATACTCGTACAGCCGACCGTCCGGGTCGTCGGCGTCGTCGGCCGTCGCCGAGTCCGGTCGCGTGCAGTCCATCGCGGTCGCGGCGATAATAGTTTTTTAGAAGAAGAAAAAAATCGGTTTTTTTTTTATTGTTTTTGGTCTGTTCGGTGAGTTGAGGTTTTCGATTCGCCGGTAATACGACGTGTTGTGTGTGATGTGTGTACCCGTTACTAAGGGGACGGCGCCCATCGATCGGATCAAAACGGCGCCGCGCGGTGGCGGTACAGCTGCTCACGTTATTTTTGGGGTTGGCGATTTATCCATCGCGACCATATTATTATTATAATAGTCGAACGGTTCGAAATATGTTATCATCTATGCGGTACGATGACGATCTAAGTGTTCAGTGCAGCGTTAAATTCAAAAGTCGGTATTGCCCCGACGCAGGTTTCTGTTTAATAACGGCGACTTCAAAATATCGTATATAGCCACATCATAAGCAGCAAACTGGTAACCTGCGGCATTCGTCACGAAACGATTTTACATTCGTAACGCCGTCAAATCGATCGCCATCTGTCACACCAGTATATCGACATAAATTTAAAATACAACGCTGTCTTTGATATACGTAATGTATACACACAATACGTACGATATGACTTTGTGAAAGATGTTTGTTTTCATCATTATTATAATATGATTATTTTAATTTTGCTTTAAATAGACCGCATTAGACCACACCAACGATTAATGATGCGCGCTTATAATATAATTAAATACACCTACGTACTCTGTTGTGTTAACCACAATTTCTCGCATATAATTGGCATTTACATAATAATTTACGTACATGATTTTACTGGTCGGAGCTGTTTTATTTGACCCTTTCTGACCTCTGCTGCCGTTAAATCTTCGTGTTGGATTTATACTTTTAGCTAATTTACAGTGTGTATAGTGCATGCATAATAGTAATGTACTGGCGATTGTGTTGCAGGTATACACATCAAATACGTTTCGTAATATTTTGCTACAGAGATTGTACATTTTAACAGCCGTTTCAAACACTGAATCTTCAAATCTACTAAAAAAAATATATGTACGTAATAAGCAATAATAACGAATATTACGTGTTACAAAATTTAATTGACAAGTTGGTTTTCAATAGATAACTTAATAGATGTACTATGCTTCAGATGTTAATTATAAACCAATACGATATTACTGTGTATTAAGTCATAATATTATATAGAATAATTAAAAATTTCCTTCCATTATACTTAAACTACATTTTATATATATATATATATACAGATACTTTTGTTTATGATTTGTTTTTTGGTTTTGATTTATTTTTCATAAAGAAAAATATACATTTATGAATTTGTCCTCTGCCCTCACTTATTCTGTAAGCTTAAAAATGCATGAATATCAAATTGATTGCAAAATATCTGTACAATTTTTATTAAATTTTACTAAGTCTTTTGGATAAAAATGAGAGGGACAAACTTCATCGACATATTTTGATTTACCTAACTAACGCGTAATGAATGAGATGGACCAACATTGATAATAGACATAATTTCCTATTGAATTATTATTATATATTATGTAATTTAATGCATACACATTGCACGCTTATTATTACATTAAAAATTAATGCATTTTTCAATACTTCTCTTCTACGTCTATCGTAATAAAACTAAATGATAATAAAAATAAAAATATGACCTTCTTACACTAAATAGAAGTCAGCGTGACATAGTTCAAGAATATAGGCACTGTATTAAAATTGAAAGCAATCATCACAAAAAAAAAAACGAATATGAGTTGCACTTGGTTTACTGAAGTGGTTAAAATTTCGTCAACTTTAAATGTTTGTAAGAAATAACTTCTTAGAAATATTTTTAAATTTATTTAACGTACGAATTAATATATTATATATTAAGTAATAATTGCCTTACAAAGACAGCGTTTAAATCTAAAAGTATAGTAATTTTATCAATTTAACTATAGGAAAAAAATAAAAATAATATATTGTCTAATAATAATGTGTATAATCAATTTCATCATAGTAATTCAGTCTTAAACACTCATAAAAATTAAACATTGTGATTTCTGAATACTATGATTAGGAAAAAATATAGGTATATTCATTTTAAAAACGTAAATAATCATTTCAAAAATTATTGAATCATATATTTAAAATATATATTATTATTTTAAAAATCAATTTTGAATTAAAAAATAGATAAATATTATCTTTTAAACTACTATTTTCTAATAATTAGATACATCAAAATAACAAAACTAGTTAATTTAAAACGATTTTTTCCCTTACACTTGAAAAAATAGTACCAAAATCAAAAAAAGAATTCTCCAAAACACCGATCAGTTAAACATTTAATATAACTATTTCTGAAATAGATTACCTTAATATCTAATAAATAATATGACAATGGCGTAGGTATTTAGTATTAGCAACACACGCTAGTTTGCTAGGGTCCAGGATATTTAAAATATTTAGTCCAATGGGAATGATAAATGATTAATTTCAGTTTTGATGATTCGATAACTGTATTCCCATTACGATTTCGACTAATTACGGTTTATTATAATATGCACACCGCGATGTGACAATAAGTATGGATTATAAAGTGAATGGGTATATAAATATGCGTAAATTATAGGTATAACAAATATATTTACGATATTTAATATTATCAACATTTAACTATCCAATATATATTTTCGTTTTTTAAAAATAAACCTATAAGAGTTTGATTCTATTCGAGTAAAATATTTAAAATTTAAATAAGCACTCTCGTTGTTAATGTTAAGCGGTTTTTAATGATTAAAATTTCTTTTACGCGGCTATTTAGACTTTTGTAGTACATATATAAGTTACCATTTACTAATTTCAAAGAGAAAATGTAAGCTTAATATTTTATAATTTTAAAATCACAACAGGATACAAAGTTTTCCAATGTTTTTAATTGAGAGACTTCGTTCATTTCTATTCCAAGAACTTTTTGTCATTCCAAAAATGCACAACAAGTCGAGTATAACATAATTGAAAGTTTAATACGAAAATAAAGTTATGTTATTATTGTTATTAATTTCATTTTTTAATACAATTTCAAATTAAAATGGTAATAAGTTCGACTTATTATAATATAGAATTATTGAATTATTATAATATTATAACAATAAAAAAAAACATATTGAAAAGCCCTACCTATAACGATATTCTTTGTACAAATATTATTAAGTTTTCATGGAAAGTGTTTTTGAAGTCAGACAAAATAATTTAAATAGATTTAAGTTAATTTTAAAAATGTGTTAAAATAACATTTTGATTCAATACCTAATGTATACAACCAATTTTCACCACTGATATAAAAACTGTAATTTTATAATAGCACTAAATTTTCTATATAGGTACTTATTGCTTTTTTAAAAAAATCAAACATAATAAGAATAATATTATATGAGATATTGTTGAATTGAAATTAGTTTAGTCATTATTTTACTAAACATCCTAAAAACCACATTTTGTTATTTAAACAAAAAACAAAAGAACAAATAACTGAAATTTTCTCCACGTAGCTATCGTATATCACTATATTATAGTCTGCATATACGTATAATTTTGTGTGATACACTGGATATTGTATATTCAAAGTTTAATCTTAAGAGCAATAATATTACCTATATATCAATGCATTTAGAGAATTTATTCTGAAAAGAAATATCGATTAACTAACATATTATATTTATTATTTTAAATTTTAAGTGCTCGCAAAACAATATATGAGTAAACAATAAATATTTTAGTATATTTTTTTCAATACATAGTTTATAGACCTTATAGTATAAAGTCAATGATTGAATATAATAATAAATAATACATTATCATAGTAATATATCACGCAAGGTATCAACCTTGTATTAAATTTAAACCATAATTACATTTTTGTTTGAAATTATATTCACAAAATTACTATATAGGTAATAACTTCATCATAATTTTTGAAATGAACACAGCTCTATACCATAATTAAAAATTCAAACTTTAAAATTATACTATGTTTTAAATCGTATAAAATTATGGTTTTAATTTATAATTATAGGGAATATACATATTCAGAGACTAGAATTCTGCGGTCATTTACATCTCAAGGATTATTGCTTGTATTATTCTAAAAATAGTTTAAACAATTTCCTCTTTAAAAAGTACCATCTGCAGAGTTCAGCTTCTGATCCGTAGACGAGACTACTACTGAGTGCCGGCGCAAACTATCTCGATAGTACCTAAAACAAGAAAATCCAGTTGCATTACCTACTTATTTTATTCACTAAGAACTCTGAGGACTTTACTATTATACCATACAAAATAATTGCATGCAATATTATAGCAAATTCTTATTATACTTCAAAAAAGTCAATATTAATTGGTATTCAATTAGAGTATTAATTATCAATACATTGGATCAATTAGTTTTACATTTTATATTTTACAGAACCCAATTAGTACAAAAAAAAAGTGGTCTTAATTCGTTCTAAAAGATATTATTAGAATATTTGGAACTCAGTGTTTAGTTCATAACCGTAGTTTATAAGCAGCCGTTTTGCACTGACCGTAAATTAGAAACATTATTTGTAAACCGTTCTTAACATTATATCCCGGTTCGGTTCGGACCGTTGAATTATAAGTTAAAACATTAAAATATAGGTACGCGTAAAATTTTATGGTATTCCAAAGAAAAGGAAACTCGTCGTGTTGTTTTGAATATTCGAAACATGCAAAAAACCGACCCACTCTTACCCTGCCATCACTTGACGCCAGAGTTGTGTGTATATATTTTCGCGTATACAGAATAACTCGTTGAATAAAATATAAAATTAGTTAATGGAAGCTTTTCACTCCGAGGGGCTTTATAAATTAAAAGCGCGGGTGTGTATTATATTCTTTTGTGACCCGGGTATTTTTTTTTTTTTACGGATGATATAGAACAGAAACAAATGAGCCTCATTGCAGCAATATATATTATATACCTACATTTTAAGTACCTATATGCTCACACAATACGAAAAGTGTATACTTTATATTTTAACATACGATAATGTATATTTTTACGGTATACGGTGGTATAATAATTCGTATACACGATGTTTGAATAAGAAAAATCTTGAAACGCACAAAAACCACAGCAAAAAAAAAAAAAATTAAAATATGTAACAAACTTTAAGTAAATCCTTATAGACGTAAGAACAGATTATTGAGCAGTCTATAAATATAATAAGACTCGAATCTGTATCAATATTTCAACGTACCTATAAAAAAACATATATATCACAGAATATAAATTTTATTAGAATATTTATTGTCTTTTGACTATACAATTTGTTATAGTTGCTACTACACAAAATATGATCTAGTAAGTTAGGTATAGTACCTATACCTATAGTATACAATTGAAGAAACCGTGGTACGAACATAGATGTATTATTATACAACTTGCATACAACATCTTGCAAAGTACAAATTATATAAAAAATATTACAAGCGCTTTCAAAAAATTGTTGCAAATGTACATTATTCCCTTCGCCCTTCCTTAACAAAAAAAAATGATGCCCCTGACGATGACGAACGTTTTTATTTACTGATGGGTATGGGTACCTCACGTCCGGAAATTCGATACTTCGTTGTACTATTGTTTGTTTACTATTATTTGTAGTAATAGATATTGCGTGATCGTATATATAATATATATATATATGTGTCTGTTAATGTTATATATACCTACCACCATCGTCCGTGCACACAAAATTATACACACTTTACCGTCAGAATGTATACCTATTATAAAATAAAGTATCGAATTCGAGCAATCAACAGACAATTGATATGCGTCGTAATGTTATACACACATTGCGATCAAGTGGGTAGAAAAGGAATGCACACGGACCATTGATTGACGTGTAATCGACGATGGACATTATCATGGTATAATGTATATGTATATATATGCAAGTGAAACCTTGGGCCATCAACCTTCCCTTGATAGTACTACAAAAATCATTTTTGATAGTAGTGTTTTTATAAGCCCCACTCCTCCCAGAATTCAACCCTAAATCAACCACTAATGATAATAACGATCTTAGATAGGTACATAATAAACTTAATAATAGTATGACATATGCGTGTATTATGAACAAAATACAAAATATATTAATAGTATACGTAATATTATTTTAATATGTATAGTATAATAATATTACAAGCCAACTTTCACGACTTGAACGTCACACCACGTCGATAAGTAGTCAAAAACTTCGACGACTCAAATGAACTATTTTTTTTTTCTTACTTACCTACGTCTCGTTTTACTTACCTAGTCTCCTTCGGATCTCTCGCAAATGATGGTACGAATTATGTTAGTATACTTATCCATTGTTATAGAAGTGGTCCTGCGGTATTACAATGATTTATAACACAATATCGCCGTATCATCTATTCTCGAATTACCTCGTTCACGGTGCCAAAACAAATAAACATTGCAGCAGCCCACTGCAGTGGTCAGTGCACCACAACAACAGTGGAGAACCGTCGAAACGGATTGCCGGCCGATTAGTTTTCATGTCCGGTGCCCAATTCCGCACACTCACGTACAGGTATATATACCTATTTATGATACCGCAGTCCGCAGTGGTGTAACGCCGTATTTATGTCTGCACTTGTACATTACGAATGTATGTGTGTTCACCTGTACCTACGAATAACCCGAGGATAAAATTCTATGGCCAAGAACCCAAAAGTTATGAGACAAGTTTTTTTTCACGACACCGTTTTTATGTGCTCAAAATAATGTACATACCTGCGTGTATTATATCGTTCTGAAAAATGTATAACGATGAGTCCAAAAGCCCTGTTTTATAATTTTGTTTTTAATTCAATTATTGCCCGCTGTATCTAGACACACATACTATACTTATGCCCGTATTTTTTTATACATAGTTAAATTACAAAATATAATAATATAGGAACTTTAAAATATTTACCGAAAACACCTATTTTGAACAAGTTATGTTTTACGTTCTCGATTTTTTTTTTTTTTTCATTAATAATTCTAATAAATTATTATTTTATTTTCATAGGTAGGTAGTAATAGTCGTTAAAATATACTTTGAAAAAATATACGTTTTATATAATATAATGACCTGTATAATAAATACCACATGTATAATTGTTCAAGAAATGGCTAAAACATATACATTATATACACTAAACGCAACGATTTGAATAATAATTGTGCAAAACGTTAATGATTACACGGTTTTATGTTTCATAAAATAACGCATAATACCAACAAACAAGGCAAGGTGAGGGTTTTAACATAATGTATTGTGTGGATGTGATCCCTCAGAGAATATACAATGGTGGCCAAATGGCCAAAGCTCGTACCTGCCATATAGCTTACGCCGTTGGTGACCGAAAGTTATGTACCTCAGCCATCACTACATTATATTCTACAATGGTTCCGACTACATCGCAATAGCTGGAACATGCGTAGGTAACGACTTAAACAAATTTTAGTGTACTCACAAGTCACGCCTGTAAAGATATGAAAATTTACCCGAAAGAAACCATTTAGATGCATCGTCGTGACTCATGGTTTACAATAATTGCTGTCCCTTCTACAATGGCCGTGTATCTACAATTAGGTATAGATAGGTTCATACTTATACTCTCTTTTGGCAGTCAGCACGATTATACATTCAATCGAATACATTCAACGCGCTGTGTATTAATAATAATAATAATATTAGTGGTAACAAGTAAGTAAGTAAATAACCAATATGAATAAGTCAGCAAGTAATCAAATGAACGGAGATGTACAACAATACTCGCTAAGGTATACCTATTATACTTATATCGACTTATGCATGATGCGTTAAAAAAGTAACCAAATATATGTACGACTTAAAACCTGCAGACCCATTCTACAAATGTCAACAATCAATATAATATTATAAATAATAATACCTTTTATATCAAATTACATCCGCCTAAGTCAACAACATACACTATAACGGTGGCAGCGTCGAAATCGTAAACAATAAACAAAATCTATGTATTTCACATTTCCGTCCATTGATAGTGGTGACGTGAACATTTTTACCATTGAGAACTGAGAATCGAATGGCGCAACTAGGCAAACTTACATCCGACGCCACTTTTAATGAAATGGCTTTAAACTTGTTTTTATATTCTTATGCTAATCCTTGTAGACAAAATTTGTCAATCATAATAAGATTCTAACATATTTCATGATATCGAATTAATACCTATATATTTTACTAAATTAAACAATGAATATATATTACCTATCTGAGTGTTAAGTTTAAATTCTTTATTAATCTATACTATAAAAGCTAGTCCCGATTTTTTGTCACTCGTACAAATCCACACCGTTCAACGTATCGTCATCAATTTTTTTTTACAGTTATACCTGATAATTATTTTCTGGAGATTTTAATACCACTTTTGTTTTATATTTTGAAATTTTCAGATTTTTACAAAAATATGTTATTTGTATCTAAACACACTATTTGGTGTGAAAACGAAACATATCTAGTAATTATCTACTATATGACTACATGTCCTATAGTAACAGACATACTAAAGAATTTCATTTATTCCACGGAACAACAAATTATTATTATTTTAATTATTTTCATATACCTATATTATAATAACATATAATACTTTTACGTCGAAATTCAAATTGTACAGAAGAGACACAAAACTCATTTTGTATAACTTATTATGTTCCCTTTTCAAAATAAATGAAATAAAGTTACAAATATTGTTACTACAGGAACACGTAGATATGTTTCGTTTTCACACCAAATAGTGTGTTTAGAAACAAATAACATGTTTCTGTAAAAATCTAATAGTGTCAAAACATTGGACATGTTTCCTAACAAAAGTGGTACTAAAACCTCCAGCAAACTGTCTGGTTAGGTTAGGTTTGCGTTCTAACTACGACTGATTTAATCTTGAGACTCGGGTAGTTAAGATAAGTTAAAACACATCCAATAATAATAAAAATCAATAGAAAAATAGTATACTAAGTCAGTAGAGCGCTGATTGGCTGTATGGGGCTAAAGCCCACAAAATGCCCAATGTTGTTTGATAATCATTATTATTGTTATTCATTTAACGAAATTATTATAAGATTATGTATTATATAATATATTTCCCTAGTGTAAGAATAATTATATTAATGTGAGAAATAAATTGTTTTTATTATCTATATTAAGTATATTTTTGAGAATTTACAAACACCTTAAGTTATTATTATTTTGCGTATGTACATTTATATATTAATTAAATATCGAATTAGGTACAATGTACAGTTCATAGTGCTTTACAAAGGTAATTTTAGATATTTTTTTAAGTACTTTTCCTAAAAAAAATCTGAACAAAGTAAACGTATTTTTAGATGTGTGGATAGATATAATAGGTATCCTCTTAAAACTAAACGTTAAATTAATAAAAAATTATGATAGATATCTGTATTAGGTAGTTATTATTGTGAAAATGTAAAAATGTATTACTAAATAAATAGAATAAATTTAATCTTTTTTATTTTTTTTAACGCAATCATTATTATCAAACTTTATGAATTTTAGATATTTTATAGCCCATTTTTTTATAAAACTATACATTTATATAAGTTTATAATACCCTGGTTACATAGTACCTACAGACCTACACTACACAAATTTGGTAGTTTTCATCATTATAATAGGAATGTAGGATTCTCCTCTAAGTGGCTTGCTTTCAAAGTCGAATTAGATCAGGTGCTGCCCTAGGCCCTTTTAAATATGCCGCCACTATCCCAAGAAAAAAAATGTAGTAAATATTTACAACATGGAAATTTTTTTCCACTTCTTACAAAATTTGCCGCCCCCAAAAAAATTCCGGCCTAGGCGTAAATACGTCCCTGCTTGCTTTAAGTGTTGAATTATAAAAAAAATGAATGAAATAACGATAAAAAAAAAACTCTATGACAATAGATGCACAATTATACTTAAAACAAAAAACAGCTATAATATTTAGTTTAAAAAATATATTATAATAAGTTATTATTATGTATTATTATGTCATATTATTTTTGGTAATTTTAGTATTTTACTATTACATTATTTATGTAATGTGGACAACTGGACAAGTAATTTTTTTTAATATTTAAAATACCTTATAATATAATATCTTCAATAATTTAGGTAACTCGACTAAACAAGTAGTGATGAATATTATTGAATTGATTACAGTAAAAATTTTGGAAGTAGGTATCTTGTTAAATATCATTATATTGGTATAATATCAATTGTATTATATAAGTATGGTGTATTGATGCTGTAACATAACCTAAATTATTGTGTACCTATATTTTAAATAAAATATACATTAAAATTAGTTATGCATACAAAAATGTGTTTTTATTTATTTAAAAAAAAATGCACATATAATTTACCTGTTTCAAATTAAAGAGTTAATACTTAATAGTTCAAAAATTACGTAATGATCACTTTAAAAATATAATAGTAATAGTAACTTTAAATTATGATAAATGTCCAAAATACCTACGTATCGACAAGTATACCTAGCTTAAACACATAATAATTATATTGCATGATGTCATTACACTTTGAAACAGTTGTGTGAATATTCCGTTATTCCAGTTGAAAATAATAATAATATATAAAAACATTTAAAGACTAAAGAGTAATGATCAAAATGAATTATTATTTTTTCTGTTAAACACACATGACTTACTACTATTTTAAAATATAATATAATAGTTACTTAAGTATATCCCATTAATGAATTCTATAATGTTTATTTAAACTAATATTAATATTGATGTTTTTAAAATCGATAAAACAATAAACATACTGCATATACCTAATAGATAACTAAATACATTTGATAAAGATAAAAATTGTAATGATAAATAAAAATCACAACTAATACCTAACTACTTAAAATTATCGTGTGTAATAAACTTTACATTTTTTTCATCCTTAGTTGGTTTCTACTTGATACTTCTTAGTCCATTGGATAGGTATGTAGGTACCTACTTATAAATTATAATATAGTATACATCCATATCCATCATCAAAACAAAATGTCTAATAGTGTGTCCGTACGACCGTAACTATTTAAGCAAAGTAATAGGAAATAATATGTACTTAATTCGTTTTTGGCTCCGTAACATTGTTTCCGAATATTATCAGAAATTACATTGCATATATACATCATAACTCCTCCACTTTAACATATTCTATATAGACTATATAGCTGACAAAATGTATTTGGCATTAGTACAAGTATATAAAGATCATAAAATATATTGTACAACTACGAATTACACATTTAATGATACTTGAACGAAATTAAGATAGAATATGCAATAGTACACCGAGTTCTGGAAAATCTGGATCCAAGCCTGGATTTTCGTTCGGGCCGTGCGAATGACTTTAAATTATGAAAAAAGAAATACATCATAATAATATGCATTGACAACTAATAATTGTTTACTATATTAACTAATCGACGGCAACGTTTTATGTATTATTATTGATTATACTGATATTATAGAATAGTCTGTTCTATAATCAATGGTATTAATAAGTATATTGTATATGTATATACTCGTAATATGCTCATGAAATTACCACGTCGTTTTTAAACACGACGAAATATTAGACGTCGCGACTGTCGAAATAAAAAATATTTATTCTACACCGCTAAATCGGTGATGGCTATGACAGTGAAACAATCAGATCTGAAGTAGATTATAATTTATAACAAATACTACTTACGAAAATATACGACCATAGTTTCGACTTAGTGCCAACGCCCAACTGAGAAAATTGCAGCGACTTCCGGACCCTGCTCACTGTACTATTGGCAAACGTTTCTGAGAAATAATTGACATCGTGAATAATTTATGTTGAAAAGGTTATTATGCTGTTAACATGGTGTTTAATACTAATGAAAATTCTTTGACATCCAAACCAGCTCCTCGTACTCACGATTTATTTATAATTTTTTTGTTTTCTTTTTGTTTGATTCAAAAATTATTTCTAGTTTTGTGTTTTATTTTACTTTCATCTATTATTTAGTTTATTCCACGGAGTCAGTTACATACGTGCTTACCGGTTACCATCCCTTATTTTCCTTCCATTGCCTGAATGGATAAATAATTGAATAACTTAGCTGGTCTTACAAGAATAATAAGCCTCCAATTAAATACCTATTATAAAATTATGCCTGTATACAATATAATATACGATACCGGGTATGGTCAGATTAAAAATGAAAAAAAATGCATATCATGAACATAGGATTTACAAATAGACACATATAATGTACATGCCAACATAATATTACCTATTATACATCAATAAAAACCAAAGAATGGTTGACGCTTTAAACATTGAGAAACGATCGTGAGAGAGAAACGCCAGTTTTTAAGGGGAAAGGTGACCTAAAAATAATTCGATCGATTATTTATACAAACATTTGTAATTTGTTCAAACTAATAGGTACTTTTAAGAATACATAACAATATATATTATGTAAACAAACATAATTATGTTAAGATTATTTAAGTTTCCTTAAAGGACTACTAGAATTTTGACCAATAAAACTACATTTCTTTAGTAAAATAAAATAAATCCAAAATTCTGGTTATTTCAGAATCAAAAGTAAACATACTTTTCCCGTCTATCAGCTAAAATTTCAAGGATTTTATATATATATATATTATATTGTATTATATAAATTGAGATATTAAATATCTATTGATGATATAATAATGTAATATAACATTAATATAAAATATAAAAATAAATTCTAAATTGATCGTTAAATTATCTATGTTTATGCAGTTTTGATCTAGGTGCTTTAATTGTTTTATATTCCACAATTAAAGTAGATTAGTAGACATGTAAAACATAGACATTATGTTAATTTTTAATAATCAAAATAAAAATTACTTTTTTAAATTAAGGAAATGAATGGCAAGTTTAAAATATCAAATAAAATATGAAATTGTCTTTTGGGACCCGAATATTAACCATTCTCCGCAAATTGTGATAAATTTAATCCTCCTTCTTAAATGTCTGTCTGCCAAGCTCTATCTAAGGCCTTCAATCATACCTACATCATAATGATATTTGTGAGCGCTATTCCGCACCAGTGGTGGTCAAAATTGTATCTAGATAGTTATTCGAATAAATGTGTACCTAATCGAATAAAAACAATTTAAATAATCTTCAATTACAATTTTTTGAATAAAAAGATGTTCGATTATTTTTAAACATAATTCTAATACTAAATAATTTATTATTCATATATTATTATTATTATAGTACCTATAATTTATATTAAGTATAATATTAGCAAATAAAAAATTGTTAAATTCTTCGTTATGTAGTAAGATTACATAATATATGCCGTAATGATGCTGTATGTACTTACCTTACTTTATGTATTGAATTCGTTATTATTATAATAAATAATCCTATCTAGAATAAATTAGTTATTTTGTTTTCAAATTCATATTAAATATTATTTTATTACATAGGTATTAAATTGAATAAGCTTTTTTAATAATTTATTTATCGAACATTGTGTTGAACTTATTTAATTCTCATCAATTTATTATATCTACAACTATAACAAATTTACCATAAAAGCAACAAACTATCAAATAGGTAACATAGTTGGAAAAAGGTTATTTTTAAATCTAATTTAAAAGCTCTGTAGTGGGTATCTATATTGGTATGCATTTGTAGTAATAATTATTTAATAATATTTATTTATTATTCTCATATTTACGTATCGGCTATTACAAAATTGTATTGCTATAATTTATAATATATTAAGAGAATTTCTTTTATAGTTTTTATATATTTAATTTATAATATATTCAAAATAAAATAACATTTTTAACTGTTTAATTTAAAGTATAAAGCTAACTTAGGTATTGTTTTTAAAATTCGTATGTTTAAAATTATAAACCATGGAATGTTTAATCTTTAATCAAATAAAAAACCAATAATTATTCGAATAATTATGTTTAAAATTAATCAAATAATTATATTTGTAAATTATTTAAATTGTTTTTTATTCGAATAAAACGTTATCTACATAATCATCTAAGTACAATTGTATTCCAATATCGCTACTCTGTTCCGAGCAAATGGTGACCTATAAATTATTACACTTTAATATAGACTTATGGAAACGTATATGTTAGTAAAATAAATTTATAAACCAATTATTTTCATCAATGTGTCTATACAATTGACTACCCTACCACATTATACGTATAATTTATAGTCGCTTGTTGAGTTTAAATAGTACCTTCTACCTATGTTCAATCCGCACTATTTCGAAGTTTAATAGAATGACGTAAATTCAACAGTTATACGATATTTTATAATATTAAATCTATATTATATATAACGTGTAAACTATCGTATGTGCAACTGTACAAGTATAATTTTTCGTTGATGTACCTACCTATATGTTTAAACTTATAATAGGTGTAACTACGCAATATACGGAAATAGATATATTTCATTATGGTTACAGACACGAATTTAAAGTTTTTTTTTTAATTTCAACATAAGTTTTTATTGTTTTAACACATCGATACTAAAATGAAAATGGTTCTTAATCAAACACGGTTCTGTAGTAGATGACGATATTGTATGCCTAGGTACCAGATGTATTCCTATAAAATAAAACGTTTCTATAACTTTTTCAACATTCGAATTAACTACGCAGTAATAATTAGTACATGCGATATGGCATATATTATAATATACGATTTACATAATATTTTAATGAATAATACAATTCTTCAAAAAGATTAACAGAATAGGTCGATTTTAAAGCTGCAAATTTTTTTTTTATTTCAACAATTTTAGAACTTTTATTGAAATTTTAGCCTTTGGTATTAATACTCATTCAACTAATTCTATAAACTTAAATTGGAAAAAGTATTTTAAAATTGTATTGTTTTAAGAATCGATGAAAGATACTATTAAAACTATTATTCTTAACAATCGGTGTTAAGATGTCATACTTACATTTTTTGTTATGAAATAAACTTGTAACTATTACTTCGCTATTTTTAAAAACATCTATACAAACATGCATTTGCTATAATATTCGAGCCCTGATAATACACGTTCCTCTTGGATTCCAAAAAAAAATATTTTATACAAATTATAAATATATTTTTTTCTGTTTAAACCGACGGCGCCAAGCGAACAGCTTTCCCAATTTCCCATTACTTCTGTGAAGCCAGATTATAAATACATAATGTACATAAATGACTCCCAATTACTATGAAATTAATACATACATAATAAAATATATTTTTATAGAAAGAAGTTGATTTTGTTTTCCGTGACTTATTTTCTTTTTTCTTATAGATTTTATATTTCTATTGGAATAAAAAATTTTTTGCAAAATGAATTCTTTGATAGGTTTAGTATAGAAAATAAAAAAATCGAATTTTGAAAATGACTATGTAAATAAATTGAATACAAAATACAAAAAAAATAATAGTAATAAATAATAATACTATAAAGAATATAATATGTAGGTACTTAATAATTTTTAAATATTTGTAATATATAAAATAATATTTTTTTCATTATTTATGATAAAATAATTTTTGTATTAGCATTTAGTACTTATGTTTTTATTTTTTATTTTTCATGTGGCGCATGCAACAGCATACCCGAAGAATTCGACATTGTGATTTAATAACAATAAAAACACAAAATACATTACTAAAATTATCATATTCTTCAGTATAATAATATTATGTTTCCACATTTATTATTAAATCACAGTGACGAATTCTTCAGGCATGCTGAGCATGCGCAACATGAAGAATAAAATCATAAGTACTAAAAGCTAATACAAAAATTATTTTATCATCAATAATATAAAATGTATTTAAAGTCATATAAACATATTACACTTATTTGTACTGACAGTTAATATTTATCTAGATTTTATCATAGGTAACTTTTACTTACAGAACATGCATGCCATAGTGGTGAGCACAAGAAATACAATGCTTGTTAGCACTGTGAAATACCATTTATTCCGAATCTAAAAGCCTGCTCTACTAACAACTGCGGTAGGTACTCACTACCCAGGGCATGTTCAATGCTCATTAAGTTGCGCTCAAGATTTGTACTACCTACTTATATTCGAATATATAACAATAATTTTTTTGTCATGGTTTTTTTTTGCTATTTTTAAAACTGTTTAGTTCTTAATACTGTACTACTATGAATATATTAATGTATATAATAGGACAATTAATTTTATTTATAAATAAAAAAAATTTGAAGGTTACATACTTTGACTTCCTGATTAAAATGATTCAAGTATTGTGATAAATAAAAAATTGTAAATAATAATAAATCAAATAGAATTCATTTATAAATTTACAGTAAAATCTCTTTTTTAAATATTTTTTCATGGGATAAATATGTAATACTATAACATACTATGCTAGATGAGCATGTCCATACTTCAGTCAGCATTCACCACTGTTAAATTATCAGTTTTCAAGTACCTTGAAGTATTTATCATTATGCCTCAACACTAAGAAAAAATAATTAAAAGTAGTTCTATAATTTAATAATTTATAATTTATAATATTATTAATATTTAGTTTTATAAGTTCTACTATTGATGGACAAAATGACACAATATTACTAATAATATGACTCCTGCAGTATCTCAACTGTGAAACTCCTTTACCATTGAGGGTAACTTTAAGCTAATAATAGATAGATGATTGTAGACATGAGCTAATAAAACTTAGAAAAACTAATGAAAGTAATAGCTATTAAATAAATTAATAGATAAAAAAAAGTTCAAAAATAATATATGCGAGAGCAGATATATTGCACTAATATGGTAAAATATAAACAGGTACAGATTTTTGATTCGCTTTTTTAATATTATCACATGAAAACACTATGGAACATAAAAACAAAACAGTTAGATAGCAATGTGCTAAGTACTAAAAATATTAGTCGGGTAATCCTTATATTTTAAGAATTGATGCAATTATATAAAAAGAAAACAAAACGAGAAACAAAATTCTATAAACCAAGATCTTCTAAAACACAAATCATTCGTTACAACTAATATCATACAAATAATAATTAAAAATACTTTAGTTAACTATCTTCGACTTTATATTATTTCTTATGACTTATTGGTAAATAACAATTTTACCAATATAAAAGTTGTTAATAATATTATAATTATTATGTAAAATAAACTTAAATTGAATTATAGTTTATACACAATATTACAGATATTGTTATAAATATTTTATTGTTAGTGAATTAATTGCTGATAATTTAGCCTGACACAGGCAAATCAGGCAAGTCTAAAATTTCAGACACAAATGATGCGACTAAAGCTGTTTGTGGTTGTTGGTGAGCAAGACAAAATGGATGGGCGAGTAGTTGAGAGTAATTTGGTCGGCTCCGAAAATCTTTCTGTAAACTAAAAATATTGAAACAAATGAAAATTTATTTCAAATCAATCAGACTCAAAAAAGGTACAATTACAATAAATAATTGATTATTAGAAAAGCTTACCATTGACAGATGAAATCCTCAAAGTATGATGTGAACACACCAGTAGATAGTCTCGGTGGTTCGTCTTTGACCACTTGTTTAAGTTGCTCAAAAGGAGTGCCCCAAGTATCATATGGAAACTTGCCAGTGGCAAGTTCTACAAGAGATATTCCTAAACTCCATATATCACTTCGAATATCATAATTTGATGGATTTCCGGTAGGATCTATTCGTTCAGGCTATACATAAAAAATGAAACTATAAATCAATGCACTATTCATTTAAACATTAAGAAATAAATGTAATTACCGCCATGTACGGTTTACATCCTGCATCAATAGTCTTGGCCACAGAATCAACAAGATATCCAGATATACCGAAATCGCACATTTTTACATTGCCATTACGATTAATTAAAATATTTGATGGCTTGACATCACGATGTATAACTTTCAATTGAGAATGCAAATAGTGAAGGGCACTAACAACCTACAACAATTAAAAATTATTTAAAATTCAAATAAATCTATTGTTTATGAACAATAAACAAAGAATGAGAAAAAGTATGAATTAAATTGATAATAATATTGTAACAATTATTACAATTAGCTTAACATTATAAGACTTAGATATAGACATACAACTATGGTATACCTAATAAAATTAGTTTTGAGTTTAGTTAAAAGAAAGTCACACCCACATGTGTTGTCTCCGTCTTACACACTTACGATATAATACCTACATTTTTGATAGTGTGCTTTTAAGTTTAAATATTATTAAGATATTTGAATTTTTAAGTGAATTATTAACTTATGAGTAAGTTAAATATATGAAAATACACTTAAAAATTAAAATACCATAAAAAACCAACAAGAAAATACAGATAATGTTCTTACCTTGACACTCTAATATAAAAACTAAAAGCACACTGTTGAAATTGGAGATTATAAATTTACTATGTAGTATGTGTATAAGACTGAGACCACATATGAGGTTAAAACATCCTCTTAGTTAAATATGTCTATGGAAATAGCAAATACATATAAAACATACTTGGACAAATTGTTTTTTTTTTTTGTTACCTACATCCAAACTACATCATCAATTATTGTAAAATTTAATAAAAGCAAATTATTACCGCTACAGTAATAGGCCCAAGAATTTGTTCAGGAATCTTCCGTCCAAACTTGTACACTTTAGCATAGAACTTATCTAATGAAGTGTCCATTACTTCCATGCATATCCATACATCACCCTCCATGAATAGTGCCCCATAAAACTGCACTGTATGTGGACAAGCTGACGACCGCATGGATATATCCAGATCCATTAAAAGTCGTTTCTGCTCTTGGGTGTTGACTGTAGCTGCTATCCTCTGAAAAAGTGAAGAAAAACAGTAGATACTCACTTTAATCACTGAACATATGTTTTGTAGATGCATATATCAAATACATAGCCATCAGTACACTCACTTTGACAGCCATGATCGTGCCAGAAGGTATGTGCCGCATTTTTTCCACAATACCATAAGCACCACGTCCGAGATCACAAATTTTCTGCAGGTCACTCGCCTCAACTGTGGTTTCCTGGTCACCAATCGTGATAGTGGTGCGTTTGTCCAGGTTTCGAGGCAGGTTACTATGGGGAAGAAAATAAAATAATCAAATTGCATTTAACGAACAATCATGAAACACGGATAGTTATTAATGTGGTGAACAAATAATAGAATAGGTAGGTATAACATATTTATTTATCATGTTTATGTGCTTACACAACAGGCTGTTCTTCGGGTATCAGAACCCTCAACGATGGTGGTCTCCTATTATTGCGGCCTAAAAACATAGTTTCACTATACTACATCAATCAATCGTTTAACTCTCAACAAGACAAATAAATAACAACGTTTCACTAACCAGACATCTTACAATATTATTTATGAAATAATATATTCAATAATACGTGCACCACAAACACGGGGGCAACACGCGCTATTTCATGGTATCGGCGAAACACCGATAGTGCGAGGCTGAGCGAACTAGAAATTTGAAAAATATTCCCGATATTGTAATCGTTTTCTTTTTATTTTTTTTTTAAGAATTTTTCACATTTTTGTCCTACGTTCGTCCTACGCACTGCTCTAACGACGTTATACTGAACTTCAACATGCGACATGCGTAACGCATGCACACCGATCGTCTAACTTACGTGTAATTTATCAAAGCCGTGACAAATGACAATAATAATAATAATGCATTGTGCTGTACGACACAACATGCTATGCACTTATAGTTGTATATATGTATACTCGTGAACGTTATCAGCGGATCAAACTTTATCAGCGAACGGACCCAATCAGATCTCACGAACAGTGTACAACGTCTTTGACCACAAAATGTACACATTTGTCTACAACTTTGCACGCGACTATTTAAGGATATCCAAAAAATTAATTCCTACATAAATACAATATGTTTAATCGGCACGACTGCGTTCATGCTACATACTAATCGTCTGCTCTCTGCTCATTGAACCAAATAATAATAAAAAAAAAAAAAACAATAGTAATTTATTGAAATTAAATAATATAGTATACTTGCAACTCATCAAACAATTGTTGAGGAAAAATAAATTCAAAAGGACAAATTTTAGTCATAACAATTTTTTGTTATTAATGGTTGATTTTACGATGAATAACGTTTCTCCTCATGTCAAACTAACGATAACGAGCACGCGAAGATGGCTAAACAATTAATTGATTTCGTTCAGACACAATTTTGCAATGTTAACAAAATTTATTGTACTTTGAACACAGCAGTTGTAGGCCTACCAATGATAAATATAGTACCTCAACAAATTCTTCAACTATAGTTTACTTACACGAGTTACACCAAGTATCAACTTCAGCTCATTTTTTATAACTGTTTAAAATCAGAAATGATATAATAAAAAAAAAAAAAAATTAAACCTACATACACAATGATTACAATTATTACAATTATATTTCATTAAAACAAATAAAATAATAAAATGTTAAAACAAGTTTTAGTTTGTTGTTTTTTTTTTTTTAATGTATGTATAGAGGGATTGACAAAACAATATGTAAAAAAAAAAATATATATATACATATGAGACGCAATAATGACGCAAAGGGCAGAAAATGAAAAAATAAAAATTCACCTTAAATCTAATACATATGTTTTATTATTAGACTAAATGTATTGAATAGATTTTGTATGATAAATATTTTAAATATTATCATTATAAAAGAAAATGCTTAAGAATGATTTAAGCATCAAAAAAAAAAAAAATTATATAATTATGTAATAATGTGTAATACAAAAATTAGGTACCTAAATAATCTAGTCTAAATAATTGTGTTGAGTTCCAAGATCCAGATGTCATAAGCTGTCGCAATGCACTATTATTAAATATCAATCATAACAATTATAGGTACAATTAAGGTGTGATACAGACAGAATAACGACACATTTTAAATAAAAAATTTTAAAACTGAAAACTAGAGAAAAAAAATTACATTAAAATGTTCATTATTATTATTAATAATATGTATTTTAGACCACCCGCACATAAATAAAAATAAAAGATTGATATCTTAAAAATACATTATTAAATATGTCCCACGATATTTGTACAATCTACAAAATGGATACATAAATTTCAAAGATACAGTCTTGCGCAAACTTGTATTTATATAATATAAATGGATGGATCAGCGGCGCCTGTAAACAAATTAAAAACAATGCATTGATGAATTTTCTCAGTAGTTATTGTTGACGGTGGTCATTTTAATCGGCTGCTTAATGATTGATGGACTTTTTCTAGGCAGACAGCAAACGCGCACAGATGGTCTCCCTCTTTAACACTAACTTATATAACTATTATTAAAAAAATCTTATGAATTTCATTTAATAGTTATAATAATTAATTATGATAAAATTACATAACTCATTTTTTTCTATTCTGGGGAGGATATATTATTAGTTAATTATTCAACTATATTAAAAAGTTCAATCATTAACATAATGTATTTTAACATAACTTAAATGTCAAATTTAAATTTGTAATATAAAATATAAATAAATTTAATGTAAATTAATACTTAATTTAAAAGTAATAAATACATTGTTTTATCTATCAAATATTAATAAAACGCATTTTATATTTTATTATATTATATATGATGTGCATAAATACTTTGCCATTTTAACCAATATATTATATAGTGATGCAAAACTATAGATAGATAATATTTCAGTAATTATTTAATTATATCTCAGAGATTTACTTTATCTCTGTTGAGAATTAATTATTTCCAATTTTAGGCTAATAATTAATAGTCTTAAATGTTGTATATTTGTATTAATGTGCACAGTAATTTAAAATAAATTTAGGTACTAACGCACCAAATATCTTCTTACTTTTTAACTATTTATTATTAATAACTCAGATGACCCAAAATATATGAGTTTATATTAACAATATTGAAGTAAATGATTGAGAATACAATTTATGACTTAACTAAATTAGTGAATTATATTTATTAATGTATAATTGTAAAAATACAATTTGTTTAAAATACAAATACTAGGTATTTCTAAAGGTATTTAAATAATATGCTTTATATTATAATTGTAAATAGTTAACTTAACAACTAGTATTTTAAATATACCCAAATATATTATTCAAAAAAATTCAGAATTATCATAAAATGTATCATTTAATATAAATATATCTTAAAAAAGTCTATGTTAGTAATGTTATATGAATGATGAATCAATACTTATATAGGTACCTAGACATTATGATTGACAACGCAACTTATTTTCTTTACAATATACACAATACACATAGCTACTAAATGTTTCACACACTCAATAACCATGTTTTACTTCTCGAATAATAAATAATTCTAGGTTCAGGAAAAACAAACAATAATATTCACAATAAAATATTGCACAATATTATAATTGTATTTTTTTAGAAATATTATCTTTCTTAAAAAAGTTATACCTCAAGTTCATTTGTATTGAAAATATTTTTTCCAACAATTGCTATTTAAAATACTTTTACAAATCTAAATTAAAAACATACTTATTTTTACAGAATACTCTGAGAAACTGTCTAACCTATTTAATATTTTGTATGTAAATAACCAGAAAAACCAAATTGATGTGTATATATATATATTAGATTGTAACTAAAAATAATAATAATTAATGTAAAGCCCAAAAATTACTAGTTAATATTAAACATTTGACTACAGTAACATTCAATTCAATAGTTTAAAGCAGTGGTTCTCAACCTTTTTGGGTTCACGGCACACTCATGCACTTGACCACCACAACAACTACGGCAACTTCGCCGAAAACACTGTTTTCAATATTTAATAACATTTCTTGCGGCACACCGGTTGAGAACCACTGGTTTAAAGCATATTTAGCAATTACCACATATTGAACTATTTTTTGTATTCACCATCAAAAATTATTTTAATATTGTAACTGGAAACATAAAATAAACTATGGATTTATAAATTAAATATAATTCAATAATTGTATATAACATGTTTGCCTTAAGTCATCTAAACATTTTTTTAATGTTTCTATAAAGCAATGATTAAGACCTAAAATTTAGTATCTTATTTAATAATTATTGAATAATGAATATGCTTTAAGCATTATATAACAAAGCAAAATATTGTAATATTGTTCACATATGGTGAGGATTTGCATAATATTAAGAAATTGAAACCTATCCAATGAGTCAGTTGTCATGTTGATTATTTAATCAATAGTTTCAGAAAAGTTTTACATTTTATAAATACAGTTGCAATATTATTATATATATAATATTATTATGTAACTATTACTAAATCAAATCAACCAATTAATTTAAAAAAATTACAATAGAAAATATAATACCGTGATGGATAGTTGTTAAAACTTTTAAGTATATAAAAATATTTATAAAAAATAACCAATTTTATTTCATAATAGCGTTTTGTCAATTACTAATTCTGACTGATTTTAAATAGATTTCCAAAAAAATGATTGGTTTGCACTATACTTGAAACTTATAGAAAAATTTATTTTACTTTAAGTTGTAGTAAAATTAGAAAACCTAATTTAAAATATATTGACAACTACAATAAAACATTCATTAACTTTCATATCTATGAAATGGTAATTATTTGATTGCCCGACAAATATTAAACGATAACAATCCTAATATATTATTTCCAAAATAGAAAAAAGTTTAGTTATTTTGAATTATTTATAGCAGTAATTTATCATACTAATACAAAAAATTTGAATACATTATCATATAATGTTATAACTAGTGTTTCTTATTAATTAAAAGAGTTTCAAAGTATATGGTATGAAAAATGAAAATTAATTTTGGATATCTAACGACAAAGATGATATAAAAACCTTAAAACTTAATCTGCAAGTGTAATGATACTATATTATTATATGAATGGTTTTGTGCAATTTGATAAAATAAAACACGATATTTAAAATTTCCATATACTCAACAAAAACCATCATCTAAAAGTAATATAATTTTTTGTAAACTTAATAGAATAACCACCTTTTAAAGCTGTCCAGTTATGTAACCATTAGTTCTGGTTCCTTTGATGACTGTTATATAGAAATTTCACTGTATAATTTTGATGACAATAAAAGTAACCATTAAAATATTGTTGATATTGATAAAAAGAACTCTTGCAGAAACTACTATGTAGTTTGCTTTTATGAAAAGTGATAACCAACAATAGGATTTTAATTGATGTACAACCACAATCAACATTCATATAGAAGTATCTTCTAATGCTTTCTTCAAAATATAATTTCAATTGCTTGTGTTGATTATGTTGCACTTGCCTAAATATTTATTATATTAAAATTAGGTAAAAGTTGCCCATAAATAAATTAAATAAAGATAAGTTAGAATATTTTGTGTATTGTTTCTAACAAAAAAAATGTACAATATTAATCATGATAGTTATAGAATTAAAATTTAAAAAATAATTACTTCACGGGAGGCTCAACTTTTAAGTGTCAGAGTTTTTAAGGTTTCATTATTTAACTCTTCAAAATAATCATATCGATCAATGTATAAGATAATAAGTATTATTGCATAGCTGTATTCAATATGAAGTAACAAGTTCTCAATTAATTTATGACTTATAATTGTTACTTTATTATTGAAGACGTACGGTCTAATAGAATAATAGTTGGTACATAAGCAATAAATAACATTTTTAATTTAGCTTAAATAAAATTTTATTATAGGCTGCTCAGATGTATTTATCTAACCCAAAAAATAAAAGCTATCTTCCCCTGGTGAGTCATGAATAATATACATAATAATAATTAAAGCACTAATTGTTCCTGTTTGATTTGTTTTAATTATACTAAGACATACCACTTTGTGATAAATTTAAAAAATAACTATAATTTTAAGATATAGAAGAAGTAAATTATAATACTTTATGTCTCAAAACAATAAAAATTGTTATTATTTCTTACCTAAACACAATCAGTCATTTATGACGGTTGAAGCAATAGTTAACAATTAAATCAAATATTAAGTATACCATTAAGATAATTGTTGATTAAAATAAGTTAATTTAAACAAATATATAAAAATTATATGTAGCAGCAATAAATGGAAAAGATCTTAATCCTTAATACACTTGCAAAAATTTTTAGTTCAGCACAAATTGTAAGATATACCATACTGCTAGTACCTCTTAAGATACACCAAAATATTACATCTTAATAAATTAAATTTACTTTTCAAAGTTTCCCTAAATACATTTTTTAGTGTGTAGTGTGAAAACTAATATGGATAGAAAATCTTTCAATTTTAAAATAATTCATTACCAAACCAATATATTGTCAATTGTGAAAATAAAGGTAATCTGACAAAAAAAAAAAAAAAAAAAAATAGGTTTCTTACATTTATATATTGACTAGTAACAAAAATAATAGATATTATTCACATGAGATTATGTACATAAAATAATTTTTATACATATTTATTAAATTATTGAATGAAAAATAGAGAACTTATTATGGACTGAACTTTTTTAAACATCGAAAAACGTTTGATGACAGAAATAATAATAGATTAAGTGCCTAAAATGGTAATTTTAATGTAATTCTTAGAATTTACAATCAAAATATATTTTTAAATTTTGAAACATTCAATACAAAATTAAATACTTCACTATGCACTTAACACTTGTAGAGAAAAATAAATCATAAAAATGTTGATTTAATCATAAAAAAATATAATACATAAAGCTTCGTTTACTATGTATATTTATACAGTCAATTTTATAAATGTATACTTAATATGTTAACCAATTGTAACAAATACAATTTAAAGTAGGCAATTATAACATAAACGAAGCTTTTAAAAACCTAATGTGGGTATGTAGCACATAAAAGAAATTCAAAGAATAAAAATATGTAGAAAATTATAAATTATAAAAACTAGATAAAAAAAATTATATAAATACCAAATTATACCCTTTATGATATCTATTAATTAATGATAAGTTAAAAAAATATTTCTTTTGTTAAAAATAATGATAAAAAAACATAATGTAATTAATATTAAATGCACACAAGCATATTTTAAACAAAAATGTTTATCATATTTGTACTATCATTTTTAAAAGTAAACACTTAATATGTATAAATCTTATTCTACGCTTGATGTAAGTTTAACAAAAATGCATGCAAAAATTCTTAAATATACCTAATTCACTTGAGTTTTATTTAGCATAACACATATTCCTAATACAACAATTGTTTTCACAGGTACACTATTATTAAATACAAAATTGTATTTAATGTTACATATTAAATATGTTATTTATATCACAGCTCATATATCACAGCAATTGGTTAAAAAGGCTATATTCAATTATTATAGAAATGTATAAAAAGAAAATTGAATAAGCCTTTGCTTAATACTATTGGAGTTTCTCTCTTTTTATAAGTTTATAAACATTAAAATAATCATATATATGAATTAAGGAAAGACCATCAAACAAAACAAAAACTAAAATTAAAAACTAAAAATAAACTAACGAAAATTTAAAAAAAAAAGGATTGTGAAATTTGTATTATCTATACTAAAATTTAACAATCTAAATAAAACATCAATTGTCTAGTTTACAATACTTACAATAAAAAATACTTACCATAGATGTATTAATGTCTAGAACTACGATGTGAAGATTCAGCTCGGTCTTCCCTACGATCGCGATCACGTTCAATATCTCTGTCTGCATCTACTGCTCTCCTACTAGACGTCGGTTCACGTTCTCGTTCACGTTCCCTATCACGTTCTCTATCTCTATCACGTTCACGTTCTCTATAACGATCATCATAATACCTAAAACAATAAACAATTTAACAAAATGTAACAACATATTACATAGTATAATTTACAAACAAGTCTATAGAATATTTATTATTATTATTATTATAATTATCATCATCAATTTTATTTTTTATTTTTGTTATTATTTATAGGAAACTTGATGAAAGGAAATGAAGATTGAGTGATATTACCTGGATTTAGAGGATACAGGAACAGACTCGGTTACGTCGGGCGGAGTGATTTTCCTATTTCGGCTGCTTGCTTTTACAGAACTGTTAAACAATAAACTTTACCCTCAACAAGTATGGATACTTTAAAAGCACAAATACTTCCAAGAAGAATTTTTCATGAAATTTAAAAATGATTCAAGAATCTTACCTGTCTTCCCGACTTCTCTCTCTGTATTCGCGATCCCTTTCTCTTTCCCTATCCCTGTCACCGTCTCGTTCTGATGTATAATAACGGTCAACGTACCTGTTAACACATCTATGTTATGGCAACTTAATATTTTTTATATATATATATATAGCCTTTATTAAGAGGATGAGATGATAAAAGGTATTCAATATCCATTATTATTGTGTTAACAAAAATAATAATCTAGATTATCTTGAAATTATTATTAAAAACAAGGCTGAATTTAGACCACATACTAATAGTTAATTTAAAATAATAAAAAGCTATAGACTTGTCATAACTGAATAATACAAAATACTACAACATACTTGTCACGATCTCTTTCCCTATCACGATCACGTTCACGACTTCTGTCCCTATAGTCACGTTCACGAGATCTAGTGCGCTCACGCCTCGATCTTCTATGCAATCTGTCACGAGGTGATCTAGACCTCTCTAAATAAAAATAATTTACAATAGAACACATCTACTAAAAATGTTAAATCACTTAATAATTACCTCTTCTTGAACTATAACTCTTGCTTTCAATTCCATGTAATGTATCGTGCAAAGAACTCACTAATATTTTACAGCGTTCATCACTAGCAACCTTAGATTGTTTTATTAATGATATTGCTGTAACCAAAGTTTCAATAGCATTTGAAAATTCACCAGCAGCAGCATCAGCTACAGCTCGAGCAATAGCAGAACTAGAAACAGTTCTATTTCTACTCATAATTTCTTCCAATTCTTGTTCAGACATTCCCATATCATTATTCATGTAAGGACGAGAAGAAGGTCCATTAGGAGGACCATATCCTGGATGACCTGGAGGTACCTGAGGCGCACCACTGGGCTGTTGGAAGAATGCCGGATTTACATGTGGAGCTGGTGCTTGACCAGGACCACCTGGCATCATTTGAACTGGTCCTAAAATTAACATAACAATGTTTAAATTAAAAATACAATGTACTATAGTCGGGAGAACGAAAAATAGCCACTGATGTGAATACTCCCAGTGATCGATTTCTGTAATGGCTTCCCAAAATAATGAAAAAAACAGCGCGCTATTTTGAATTATTAAGTATAATGTATTTAACTCAGTTTGAGAACCTCTGTTTATCATGAAAAAAACCGTTGCTATCATAATTTCCAGTGGCCACTTTTCATTCTCCCAACTATAAAACTGATATCACACGAGACTCAAAAAACTAACCTTGGCCAGGTGGAGGGCCTTGCATTGGCGGACCTTGTTGATGTGGTGGAAAACCAGAACCTGGTGGAGCCATTTGATGTGGTGCCATTCCAGGAGGACGATTCCAATCACCACGTGGACCCCCAGGTCCTGGTGGGCCTTGAGGACCTTGTGGTGGCCCCATTCGTGGTGGACCTTGGCCTGGTGGAAACTACAAAAAGTACAAATAAGTTTAAATTAAAAAATAAATAACAACTTTCATGATAATTACCATTCCTGGAGGTGGTCCTCTAGGCTGACCAACTGGTCCTTGAGGTTGCATCCCTGGTCTTGGAGGTCCTAAATGGTTTCAGATAACAAAATGGTTGAAAAATAATACAATAAATTAATAAAACATCATTTTTTTTTTTTATCCAATAATTACCCATTTGTTGGTTAATTCCATTCCACTGGTTTTGGTAACCAGGGGGAGGTGGACCTTGTTGATGGGGACCCATAGGACCTCCTGATTGCAATGGCATTCTATGTCCATTAGTCATTCCCATCGGAGGCTGCATACCTTGAGGAGGTTGTTGCATACCTTGCATTGGCATTCTATTTCTCATTCCTTGCTGTTGCATCATAGGTTGTTGTGGCATCATAGGACCACCACGCATAGGTTGCTGCATAACTTGACCAGGTGTTCTAGACATACCACCCATAGAAGGCATATTCTGATTGTTTGGTGGAGGCAATGGTCGAGTTTTGGATTGCGATTCAAACTAAATCAATAAAAATATATTAATTATTTCATACTAAACGGACTAATATTTAAAATTGTTATTACCTGTAAAAGGGCTTGTTTAGTTGGAAAAGTGACAACAGGTGATTGTCCATGTAGCTCTTTTTTTGGTAATCTATCCATAACCATCCGTAAACTATGCTCAGAACCCAATGTAACAACACAAAAACCCTTAGATTGGCCATTTCCTCGATTTTCAAAAAATTTAACTTCAATGAAATCTGAGACACCTATGCTCGTAACACTATCTGTTATATCTTGATCAGTCGTCCACTATAAATTGGATTCATAAATACATTAAAACTTAATAAGCAATTGTAAAACACTAACTAAAATTGATAAATACACTCGTTTCACTTACCCATGTTAAATTACCAATATATAGTTGATATCGGCGTCCTGTAGTAGAATTATTAGCGGAGCTATTAGTAGATGAACCATTTGTGACTAATGGTGTGCTATTTTGGTTATTCGCACTGGGAGGTCTATCTACTGGTTGTCTTGTCTGAGCACTATCATTTGTCCCAGATATGACATCATCATACAAATCTACATTATCGTTTCCAGCAAAATCCTCCTAAAATAATAGAAAACATATGATAAAATAACAAAATAAAACTAATATCATGAATTTACAAAATATTGTAACTAAACAATATTATTGTTTAAGGCTAAATAATATGTCAATAAACTAGTCCTAATAGCACAAATGTATTAACCACCTAATAAAGAATTTATCATGAATAGCTTTTATTCCAGAGACTTAATATAAACATATAGGTATATGTTATGAGAAAAAATGATATTTATTTAAACTAACTTTAAATAGATAAATATTAGATACATTTCAAAATATAGTACAAAACTAAATCGCTATATTTTTCATAACTATTGTAAAACATGAAATGAAAAAGTTTAAATGTATTTAACATGTTAACTTATATGTTACTATTTAAGACTTCAAGAAAAACTATATATTCTTCTTCAACTTAGATTATTTTATCATATCTAGGCATACAGCTATATTTTTATTTTACTTAATTAGACGTATGCCTATAACATAATTTTTTATCAAAAAAGACAACAAAAACAAAAAAAATAAGTAATTAAACGATTATTTTTACTTTATTATTTAAAAAATTGTACAATTAATATGCAATGTATTGATGCAAATACCATCAAAATACCCTCAAATATTTTTCATAATTATTATTATAGCACCTATTTATTTATCTAGATTTTAGTTTGAGCCAGAAAAGCTATTAAGAACTATAAAAGATGAAATATAATAACTTGATTTTTTTGTAACTAGGTACCTAGTAATATTATTTTCCTATTACAAAAAATACTCACACACTATCAACATTATCTATTTCTATTATTAATCAAATATTTAAAAGTAATTACATTATGCTTCAAACAATAGGAATGAGAAGTACCTAATTCAGTAGCATAATGTGTATGAGATAATAATTAAGATTTGTATGATTAAATTGTATGGTAGTAAAACCTATTACCGTATATTTAAAAATAGAAACTTAATTCACAAAACTTATTGAGTAGGTAAGCATGTTGTGTTTTGCAAATGAAAATATGATAAAAAAAAATGTCATTAAAGATGCAAGAGGTTTGGGAAGACTATCAACTACCAAGGTGAATTTAGTGGTACCCTGGTCTATGATATGGATAACAAGGGTTAAATCAGCAACATAAGAGAAGTGATCGGAAACGAGCAACATGACCTGGTATGTCCACGATCAGTGGATCTGACATGATCAGGCGCGTTAGACATCATGTCTTGGCTAGTGGCAAATGGGTGGGATAATGGGTGAGAAAATGAACGAATGAGCAGAGGGGAAGACAGTAACCGCGGAATGGTGACGTACATAGATCTCAAGCACCTCAATGATGGTAGACAACTAAGTAAAAGACTAATTTGTAAAACCTAACATGTAGTTGTCGAATCAGGCAAAGGATAAATTCGCTAGATCTACAGCCGCTACCGACCGGTAGACGCGCTAACAGTAAGATTAGTAATGGAAGACGCGCGTGCTTGACACAAGCACAACGTTGACGACGAATTCAAATGGGTTAGTAATGTTTTACTGTCTTACCTGGGCGAAGTCTTGTTCCAAATCGTCGGCGTACAGATCGATGTCCACGCCGTCGGCCATTTTTGTCATATTATCCGGACCAGCGGATTATGGAGAACCTCGACAACGACGGCTGTAGCGGACAGACACAGTCACACACACAGACGCGCCGCACGTACACTGCGCACGCGCAGAGTCCAAAAACTTCGTGGTGGGGGTGTTGGACGCCGAGCGAGGAGGTTTTTCGTTGTTTACGAGGGACGGCGCGGTGCCGCCGTTATTAGTTGCAGGATGCAGCCCAGCCCGCAAAAAAATTATTTGTTGTTAAATCGCGGTGGCTTGCAGTGCGGTAATACTAGCGGGAGACAATTATTGTAACTGACACGGAATTATCTAACGGTTGGCCACACCGTCGATCACAAACAACAACAACGCGGTTATTTAAACCACAGATAGCTGGTATATACAGCACGATTTAAGATATTTAAGATATCTTACACGATTTAAGTCTTAAGATATTTAAGATATCTTACACGGTTTAAGTCTTAAGATATTTAAGATATCTTAAATCGTGATATACAGTAAATATCTGTGATTAAACACTGATAATAATTAATTAGTATTTAGTATTTACCTTAGATCATATACAATATAATATAATACAATACAATATCATATACAATGTATATGATCTAAGGTATTTACTATTTACCACGATTAAAAAATGCCTACACTGTAGTTTAAGTTGTTAAAAACTTACATTAATAAAGTATATTATTTTAAATTATGTTATTCACACATACTATATTATGAAATCATCAACTTTCCCGTCGTAGTGGTCTTCTTATGTACTATTTGATTAATATTTTATTACAAACAATATTAAAATATTTTATTTCAATTTCAAATTAACCTAGGATAATTGATTTACTTAAATATTATGCTACAGTACACCATATTACACTATAGCACACTACCACAGTAAACATTTACTAGTATATTAGAACATAACAGTAACCTTCAATTTATTCATTACAATGGTACCGGTGTATAACACTGTCTATAATTCTATGGTGGATAAAGTTGTTGTAGGTAAATGTCAATAAATGATTAATAATATTATATCACGGAATATATTGTAGGTAAACTTCCCAGTCATATTTTTATTTTTTATGTCTTTGACTTATTTTAATAATTCTTAAACATATAATAATATAAATTACCTTTTTAAAAAAAGCCGCTTAGCACAATTTCTACCTATGCAGAAACATTTTATCGGAAAGAAACGGCAACGTGGCAATAACGGGCATGAACACCGTCGATTTTATTAAGTTGACAAGTTGACGTGTGACATGGTCACGTGAACTATCCGACCATCTGACAGAATGTCAGCATGCCGAAATGCATCATCTGATATCCGAATAATTTCTAACTTTTTCAAAATAAAACCCATGAATAAATCGGCCCCATAATTGGTTTACATTTAGTGGACAATTTATTTATCAAAGCGCATACGTGAACGTGGGGACCAGGATTTTTTTCTGACATACTGCAGCGATTGACTAGCGTTGTCACTCGCATGCTCTACAGATATTATGTCATTAATCATTAGTGTCGTTTGCGAATGGATTGAATGGAATGATCAATGAACGCCGAACGGATCTAATTGAACGAATCAAAGTAGTGATAGTGAACGATGATAATATGATCTGAATCCCCGAACCTAGGTGATCCGAATCATCTGATATTTTTTTTTCGTATTGGTTCACACTGTCTCTTCCAAATCCCGAACCGAGCGAGCACGAACGACGTGAATTACCGTTTTTGATTGAAACAGTAGAACAGAATATTCCGTTCAATAATTCTGATTCAATGTAGGCTCAAAATAATCCGTCGCGAATGGGTCTTTGAACCGTATCTTTTTGATGACCTGAAAGATTCAGATGACTTGAACCATAATCCCATCCCTAGGCCTCGCTTCGCAGCGCTCGGACAAACAAAACAAAAATATCCTTTGACTTGCTATGCACCACCACCTCAAGTTGGATATACAGAAACACTTGTCTTTTTATCTGAAAGAAACACGGCAACATGGCAATAACGGGCAAGAACACCGTCGATTATATTATGCTAATGTGTGACATGGTCACATGGACTACCTGACCGACTGACCATCTGACAGAATCAGAAAATGTCAATTGTCAGCATGCCGAAGCCCGAAATGCATCATCTGATATCCCAATAATTTCTAACTTTTAGTTTTCTTTTCGGTGTCACACTGACAACTTTCAACGACTATTTTCACGAACAAAAAGTCGAAAATTCAAAATGTGTTTGTTTCATTCTTCGTTGTTTTAATGTCACTATGTCAATGTCAGTTACTTAGTTAACACTTAACGGTTCAAAGTTTAAACTTCAATTTAGTGTGGCTGTACTAATGCACTCTAGTGTTGTGTCTAGTTCTAGTACTTCTTTTAGTTTTGTCTATTACAATTTACAGCTGTAAACGAAGTTCGATCTTGGTGGTTGGACAAATAAACAAGTTTAGTGTTAACTGTTATTAATATAGACGGCTCATTGTTTGACTCATTCAGTGACGTTCGATGGTTCAGTGGCTCAGTCGTTATCCATTGAAAAATCGAGTCTTCAATTCTTTATTTTATTGCCCGACCATTGATGTGAATTTTTATTTTTTATGCTCTCTTTTTAAGCCTTTAACCTTGCAGGAGAAGTGATTTTTTGGAGATAATTTTCGATTGTGTGCTACAATACGTTATACGTCTATTTACTCCCACCTCCGATTCTGTAATTGTTATTACGTAGGTACGTCTTCCAACCTGCTCGACTACGTTCAGCGAATACAATCATTAATTTCTTATGCGTTTTGAACGATATCATAATGCGTTTCAAGTGATACCTATGAGTATAACCGATACATTTTTACATTGGTTATTTATAGTGACAAACTGTCAACTTATAATGTGTGTGTATTGTTTATGAAGAAGTTGCAAATAATATACCATAGACATAAATATAACTATATTTATATCTCTTTGCCCTTTGTAATATACCAAATAATTACTAATTAGTCTTCGACGATTTTATTTCTACGTCTTCGTATTTTCGTCAATCATGATGGACGGTAAGTACCAATCTAATTATACGAAACTATTTCTAGTACCTATAATATAAGATTTTTATTGGATTTCGAAAAAGATAACATTTTATAATCAGTCTTTGATTCATATAACATATTTCATGGACTTATCAACTAGTTTATACTTTATAGGTCTATAGTATATTGTACATATATTTTTATTTAGTTTAAAAAAACCAGATGATTAAATGAATCTATTCCGATATGGCGATATAAATTAAAGAATAATCGAATAACTTAGTTTAAGTAATTGTTGAGCTATTACAGTTATGATACTAGAAGCTAATAAATAAAAAAATTTTAAAAACTTAGTTTTTTTATGTAAATTCAAATTTTAAAGCATTTTTATGTTAATTTAAACATAATTATTACAAATTTATGCACTCCTAGTTTCTAATATATATATATATATATATATAATAATAAACTTAACATAATCCTTATAATTAAAATAAAATTGAAATTACAATCAAAACATTTAAATAAATTGTTATTTCTGCAATCTGTTGATTCATTATGGTCGCTACAATTTAATTTTGACTAGTAGGTAGTATTTACTACCTACTTATGCTGTACATAATTTTTAGTATAATATTATATATATATATATTTTAAATTGTTGAATTTATATTTTATTAAAAATATTTAATTTATAATATAGAGGTGGTCAAACTTTTTTTAGTTACAATCCACTAAAAATATACTTAACCTTTGCGGATCGACTTCCATAGAAAAAAAAATGTTATATTGAATAACTAATGATTAAGAAACATTTAGGGCGCGTGGCCCTAAAAATAAATTATAACATGATCAACTTTGAAGTTATCTGTTATCGACTGTTTGGCCGCCCCTGTAATATACTAACATATTGTAAGGTCCATATAAATCTTAGAGGATGAGAATTTTTATTTGTTATTTGTATTATCTATATATGAAAGCTAAAAGAAATTAAATTTTTTTTATAAAAAGAATCCGATACATCAAACCAATCAATGTTTTTAAATTTTGATCATAGGCGCAAATAGCCCAATTTTTTTGGGATGACTAAAGCATGCATATTTAAAAAAATATACATGCTTTGTAACACAGAATTTAAAAATTACTACTATTACTAGATTATGGTCTGGGGGAACTAAATCCCCCCAAGCCCCCCTATATATGCCAATGATTTTGATGTATCGATACATTGGACATTGATGTTTAAAATATTTTGCCCATCTAATATTATTATCATTTGAAAATATGGTCCTTAACTTAAATTTCTATTAAAGTACCTTAAAATTTCCAAAAAGGAAAGTTAATAAATGTTTATAATTATTTCTTAAAATCTAGTAATCCATTGTCTGTTTATTATAATGCATAATATTTTGTATTAGTTTAATATAATATATATTATAATACCCATAGGCGAAACCAGACACTTTTATTAGGTCAGGCCAAATGAAAAATATAATAAATACTTCTATTAACAACTTTACAATATAAAAATTGTGTTTAATGCATATATATATATACCTATTATAATAAATATTTTTTTACAATTTAAATATTTAATAATAAATAAAAATTTATAATAATTAATACATTTATAAAAATAGACATATTCATGGAAAAATTCATAAATTTTAGATGCCAAAAATAAATTTTTTAGTTTTAAATAAATATATTATTAGGAATTTTAGATTCTGAGTGAAACGAGGAATATATTTTTTTTACAATGATGTTTATTTCTTTTTCTTTTTTATTCTGGAAACACTTTTTCTCCTCCTAAACTTGCTCAAAAGTATTAAGTGTAGCATCTT
>VUJU01000512.1:0-31079 GCA_009835225.1 Aphis craccivora
CTATAAATAACTCAAAAAAAGTCAAAATTTTTTGAAAATTTAACTGTATATAGATAATACTAACATAAATATTTGGTGAAAATTTCAAGAAATTACAGCGATTAGTTATTGAATTACAACCATATAAAAAAATCGATTTGGTCGAAAACTTGTTTTGCGTAAAAATGCCCGTTTTTCCTTAATTTTTTTTTGGTTTTTCCCGTCGCCTTTGAAAACTATTGGGAAATTCAAAAAGTGACCTCCTCAATGCACCAACTAGATTCATTTTGCTACATGAAACCACCCCCAAAGTTTGAAATTGAAGCATTATTTCGACACGCTCTCGTGTACACAGACACAAAAAAAAAAAAAACACACAACATTGTAAAATCAATACATTCATCGCTCCGCTCAGAATCTAAAAAAAGAATGCGTGAAAGCAAAATATTGAAAATATAATTATTTAAAAAAAAAAAAACATGAGGGATAACACAATATAGTGAGTGAAAATCCATCGTTTGCGTATTCATATTTTAATTATTTGATATGGGTTGTATAACACTAACTACTTAAGTAAAACTACCAATGAAATATTTAAGGATTCGATTAGTTCACGATTGCGATTCGATAAGCTTATTTGAATATTGGTGATATATAAATAAGACTGTGCACAAGGTTTTAAAATGTAAAATATGAAAAATTATTAAAAGCTCTTCCGATTTTAATCATATTGCCAACATAATTCAAAATTAAGCGAAATCAGTAGATAGAAGAAAATATTAAAAAGAGTACCTTTGAAACTCGAGATAGTCTTGGAGTTATAATAAGTTAGACATTATATTATTTTGTAAAGCTTCAATCGCTTTTTGTAAACTTCCGGAGATTGCACATTTGAAACGTACAATTAAAAGGACGAGCCAAAGAAATGTTTTTTAGCTCAGCCTAATCCTTAAATACTCAATCGTTTACGCCGATTATTACCAAATGACTTAAAATTAACAAGTAGTGGTAAACATTGTACATTATATCACAATATCGTAACATAGTATTTATTATGTTAACATAATATAATATGTATATTTTTTTCATTTTACGTTTGCTTTTTTTTTCTATTTTCTGCCATACAATTTTAAATAACCGTTACACTTGAAATATATTTTTTAAACAGTGAAGTGCTCTGAAATCATCGTGAGCATGCGTATATTGTTATATTGTAAGACTGAAATAACTTGAAGGAGAAAAAGACTGAAGAAGGCCAGACGCATTTGAAAAAAAAATATATAAATAATAAAAACAAAAGCGTGGGGTGATTTTAACGGATGGCCGTACGGCATTCCGTCGTCGCCGGCGACTATATATATACACACAGGGAAGGATCGTTCGATTTGCAAAACAATAATAATATTATCGTTTCTCAAATGTCGTTGAAACGTCTAGTAGTGGAACGTAATTGGAAAATTCCGCGACGGGGCTGACGTACAGTCAAATAATACGCGCATGAGTCGTATTTTAAATGCACTATTATTGTAATATAAAATAGTATTTTATTTAAATACATAATATAATTCCGAAGCCGATGTCGGACATTCGGATTTTAGACGACTTTCAATAAAATTTATCGTTGTAATATTATTGTAATCAGTGATGGTTCATCGTGTAAAAAGGGTTATGGTTATTTGCCAATATAAAACGTAGTTGTCTCTGAAAATGTTTGTATAAAAATAACACATAATAGGTGCACTTAAATAAATTTCTATAATATTGGCGATTTTTTTTTTTTTTAATTCAAAAATGTGCTCATATAATTCGTAAGTCGTAACTTAAATATATACCTATACAATTTATTTTATTTAATAACAGATTGAAGTTTGAATTACGATTTCATTATGCTTAATATTTCTTTTATGTTCAACTTGATGAATTTTAGTATAATATAGATTTGAGTTTTAAAATATGATATTTTAATACAATCAATTTTTAGTGAGCTGACAGTTTGACAGCATACTTAAAATTTTGGTTAACCATATTTTTTATTTGAGAATGTTTAACGTGTAATGTTATTACTGTGATTTAAATGTTTAATATTACTCGACGATGAGTTTTTATTCGTATTGCGTAATTGTGTTATATTAACACAATTATCCACTATCCATACTAAATAATATTGTTAGCATAAAACACAATAGAAACAATTTTAATATAAATCGTTTTTAGATTCAACTCGTTTTGCACCATACATGTAATCATTATGTCTTTATCATAGTAATCGTTTTGTTATCTAAACACAATAAAAGTACACCACTTGTCGTACAAACTCTGGACACGACCAGTGCCAATCAACGGTTGTCTTTAACCGTTATATATAGGGATGTTATAATGCACTTAAACTATTATTAATAATTTATAATATACACAACACAGGGCACAATAACGGTTAGGTTAGGCACAATAACGGAGCGTTGACTGAGCGAAAGACTGAATAAAACAGGTGGCCAACATGAATATTATGTTCTCGAACAACACGCATAAAAATACAATGATTTCAATAGCAAAAATGTTTCAACGATTATTGAATATTAAATCAAATTAATAATAAATATAGCATGCGTAATCGATAAACTCATAGATTATGAATTATCCGAAAAATTCCTATTTTCATACAAAGAAATAACAAACCATTTTGTTCATATACGAATAATTTACGTTATATCAGTTGAAGGCCAGTAATTTAAGACGTCTATACAAAATATATTATATGACTCATTTAGTCAAGAATTGACACAGTGCAATGACATTCAATGACTTGTCATATTGAAGTATTAAAACTCTGATTTTTGGTATCACATAAATTTATTGACAATATTAATATATATAACGAAAATATAAAGTGTTTGTATGGGATAATATATAATTTGTTCCGAACCGCGGGGCTAGCTTGAGCAAGCCAGCTACAACGAATGATGTCAGGGCCTTGAGAGGCGTGACATATAGAACATAACAATTAGGGAACCTAATATTTAAATTGATACAGTATAATTGGAAAGCGGGATATACACACTTTGCCACGGTCTTAAACAAGTCGTGTAAAGATATGCGTTTCCACAGTGAAACCTGAGGAAGTTCACTGCAGTAGGATTGAACTAATGGTTCTAAAAAGAACCCTTTTTGTCAGTCGCGATGGTAGATCAACCGTGCGTGCAAAACCGCGTGTAAGAGCCGCTGGTATTGCACGCCAAGTGAAAGGTTATCGACGGCCGCCTCAATTTTCAAATGTCTTCGCTGCTGTGTCCGGAGCGTAACTGGTAGAATCGTCGCCGTCGTCGTCGATCGCCGCCTCGTTTCACAAATGTATTTGCTGCAATATCCAGAAGGTATTTCGTGGAAGTCAAATTGTGTTCGTCGTTCGTCGTTGTGTGATGACAAAGGTGTTGACGATGGTAATGATGACTGAATACTGGCTTGTTTTGAAAAAGTGCCCGGTATATATACTGTGATCCGTACCGACTAGTAAACCACCAGTATGCCGCCGTGCGTGTTTGTGCTTACTATCGGTACGGATTTCTTCATTATGGAGTCAATTTTGAACTTACAAATCTGTATGGGGTGTTGTTATCTTCTTCATTATGTCCTCTATCCATCGCCGTACTTAGTGAGAATCTATGATGAATCTAAAGGTTTTAAATTCGCCGCTAAATCTCTCAGATGGTATTGTTTTTGTATATGCTGTGTTGTGATTGGTGGTCCTGAATAGGACCTTTTTATATGGTAACGGCTACACCGTTACAGAATTTAACATTGGTTTTGATTTGAGGCAAAACGAGTTATTTTATTTGATGAAAATATAATTTTCTAAACAAACTATTATGTTATGTCAATGTTTACTAACGTAAGCTAGGAACAGTACAGTAAATTTTAAAATTGCTCGAACAAATCGAATGTACACTGACAACAAGTATATTATACTTTTTTGTTCATTTATTAATACAATAAAAACATTCTTTTATATACATATATATTATAAATGTATACCAAAACAAATTCATGCTATATACAAATAAGTAAATTTGTGTTTTCGTAGAATAAAAGACGCAAACCACAGACTGATTACCTCCCATCTATAGTATTATATACAATAAGGGCGCGTTTGAAACGTGGACTTTTGGCTTGCGTGTACGGGGTGAGTGGTTCGTGTAGTAAAATTTTCTGTTTTTTGCTTCTTATTTTTTTTTATTTGTCGATGAGGTTCTCCGAGATTGTTGGGCTTGTGTAAGGTTATTGGGGGGAAGGGGGGGCGCCTGCGGCGAGCGAGCAGAAATACCCAAAGCAATAAAGCAGTATATATATCCCAATCGGGTGCTATGCCACTACCACCTTCGCCGCCGCCGCCGTCAAGTGTCTACGCGGGCGTCCGGTATTAAATTACAAAGCCATTTAGAAGAAACACGAGTGTTCAGACAACTTTAAGATGCAATATAACGCGGCCGCCGCGCCTGGACGAGCTGGCAGAGCACATCCAAGCGCCGTGATTGGCTATTGTCAAGTGCCCCGGATATACGCGTCCATACCCACCCGTATATACGCGCACGCACACCCGCACACCCACTCACCCTCACGCATATACGTGTATAAATATATATATATATATATATATATATTGGGTTCGGAACGACAGGTGACGGCGGTGGAGCACTGGAAAAGAAAAACTTTTTCACGCGCGCGCACACACACACACACACACCGAGGTTTACTTTCTTTACCCTCCGCAGCCGACTCTCTATCATCCGTATTTTCGAAATTGAACCATTGCGTATTTTTTTCTCTCAATCGCCGCCACTTTCTCTCCCTCTCTTTTATTCTTTCTCTCATCTTTTTTCTTTCATTTCACGATTCGTCCCTTGAAAATCCAAGGCGCTGCCGCCTGCACACGACAAGAGGAAATCTCACGCAATACCCGGACGGTGGGCGGTGACATGCATGAATTAATAATAATATGACCGAAGTGGTAATTTTTTTAACCGATGAATTCCCGATTTTTTTACACATTAAGTCCCTATTATCGCACGAACGTGCTTTAATATGCAATGGTTATATGATTGTAATATAACGACTCATACGACTTCAAAAGTTGTGTCCGGGAGCGAAACTATATCCCAACATTCCCAACCCTCCAATAATAGGTTGAGAGCTTTAGCGTGCACTTTGTCAGATACTTTTTTTTTGATAGGAATGCACAGTAGTACGATATTTCAATGTTTAAATTAAAGTAACGATTAAAACTATTTGATAATTGTATAAACGTTACATGTGTGGACTATTAACTGATTTAAGGGTTGTTCAAAGGCTTTTGTGGACTTTTAAAAATATATAAATAATATATCAGTAATATATATAATATATATCAATATATCATATTATGTATGAGGAATTTGTACTATAAAAAATTATATTGCTTGTGAATATGTCTATAGCTTACAATAATATCTATATATATATATGTATCTGTATTGTAAACAATTATTTAATATTATAATTACGTTGTTAAACAGTGCCCAAGGGAGTATCCACCCCTAGTGTGACTGCTTCATTCGATCCCTCTTAGTGTTATTCCACTGTAAGTAGATCCATAAGCATTTCGCTACTTCGGTGGTCTATTAAACGTGTTATAGGCACCGTTGCTATAATATCTTACTTTGCAGCATTATCAGCATTATAAAGAAAACTAAAGGTATTGGGTAATATTATAATATATAATATAATATTCAAGCTTAATCAGATTATTTTCAATATGAATATACGATACAGTCATTGGTAGAAGTTCTAACATTAGTTTTAAAAAATAATATGAACATTTGTCATGTAGTTGTTTTACGTTTATTCGTTTTTTTATTCGTTTAATAATAAATACTATGTTTTGGTAATATTATAAATAGGTGTTGATTTATATACCCTTAAAATATTTGTATATGTACAATGTACATGTATACTTAATTTATACATATTAATAAATTATTATAGTTGCTATTTGATTATTTCTTATTATAAATTTGAATTTAATGTTGGTTCATTCATCCGACGAATCTACGAAACAAAATAAAATTACATTCACTATCAAATATAAAATTATAATAATATGTTTATTTCAAACACCATTTTTTCTGACCCATTAAGTACAAATTGGAGATACTATTTTTTATTAATAACTAAATATTGATGAATGACTATAGTATTTTATTTTGCTTTAATAAAAAGTGTCTTCAGATTCATACACGCACATACAAAAGAAAAAAAAAAATTCATATATCATTGTAAACTCAATATAATTTGAATTATAAATTTAGTTATTAATTATTCCACTAAAGTGGTAAACTTAGGTAATTGTTATCATTAAACTAATTATTTTTGTGAATTTAAGATTTAGTATGTCCTTGTAAAAATATATATTGTTTGTTGTAGGTAGGTACATAAATATATTTTTATACTATTCTACCACGTTAGTTTTAATATTTAATTTATTTTAATTTGTATTATTATTGATTACACTATTACATAGTATCTACTGGCATGCCTTAGACATATAAAATTATTACAATCACATGAACATATAGTACAACGACAATAGAATACTTCGATTATGAAGTACGGGCACGTTATACATTACGGGTAAAAGTTCCACGTTAGAATAATGTAAACGCTTTTGAGTTAAATGTATCATACAATGATCATGGTTTCAATGTGATGACGGTAAATAAGTCCCTGTTGATCATCAATAACTAATTCGACACTGGTACAAAATGAGCATTGGAAAATACGTATATTATAATTCAAATATATTATTATGAAAGTAAACGAGCATAAAATATCAATATGATGTTCTGAATAATAAAATTAAATAAATAAAAAAATATATATATATTTATTTAAAACAATCTATAACTGATACGATTTGTAAGTGGTATATTCTTAGAAATCGTGGTTTTTTTTTTTTTTTAGATTAACCTACTGAATATAAGACACACACACATATAATATATATATATATTTGTGGAATATCGTTTAGTTACGATAATTTAAAGTAAACGACAATAAATTATAATGATTTTCACATGCGCAAATATGTAATAACACGTACATATTCTAACCTACGCACGCATGATTGATCCACCAATCTGTTGATTTGTCGGTAAACATATTTTAATCTTGTGCTGCATTCTATACAGTTTACGCGAGTGTATAGTTTTAATACTTTTCGTGCCCTAAATTTAAAACGATTTGAATTGGGTAAAAAGATTTATTACCAAAGGACCGTTTCGGGGTCAGAAATAGTCCGTTTTGTACTTAAAGCCGATAATAAATTTGAAAAGAACCAATGGGCCGGGATTTCTTTAACGACCGTAACAGAACATTGGACGAATTGTGTTTGAAATAAGTGAAAAATCCTCGCGATATATTTTATTTGCGTGAAAAACCAATTAACAGTTGAATTACGTGCAGACAATTTTTAACCAATATTATAGTCGTATGATGTGTGTGTGTGTGCGTGTGTGTGTATTCATGTACCAGGTACATATTTTACCTGTCTACAATAATTTGGCCAACAAAATAATATTTTGTCAGTACGATTGTGGAATCTGACAATAAATCACACATCATGACACATATGCGTGACTGACGACGTTATATTGTTTTCGACGTCGTATTATTTTTATAACATTTCAATGATGCAGTTATTTTATATTTCTCAAAAACAAAACTCGGGCTAACGAAATATAAAACAAGCACGTGTGTGTTTTGTTTCGTAAAGTATACGTGTACGCTTACAACACGTTTTTATTGTTATATTGATGATAAAATTAAAAATAACGTCTTTCTATTAGCCATTTCCAGCTTAAATTACCTACATTACATGCACTATCCTTTCTGTAAGAATGACGACCAAGCCTTGATTTAAGGCATTGACAATAATATTGGAAAACTTGTGTTTGAGCAACATTTTAGATATAATAATATTATATTTTTACATTGAAATCTATGAAGTCGTATGCTGTTGAAAGCTTATTGGAATTCACTTCTGAACTAAACATATTTTGAACATACCTTAGATTGTTCATATACCATCCCTTTTGATCGATCAACGAAAATTCGTCCAACTAATAATTTATACACAGAATTCATTGAATAATCTGATGTCTGTGCATATTATTATTAGACTAACAAATTATTTGGAGTAATTATTCATCGATGTTCAAATTACAATATGTATAGATGATTATAATAATCTTAACTGGAAACTTTTTATACGATATTATTGATAATTAATTCAAAAAAATAAAATATATTAAATATAGTGTAATGGTAATATAAAATTGGTTATGTTGTAACACCTGTAACCGTTTAGACTAATGTATTCTGGCTTACCTGGCTTTGGATAAACACTGGTCAGGCGGGTACTAATATATGACCTATAAGCCGTACTGTGTTGCATATACATAAAGATAAATCAACGGAAATTTTAGTTGGTGCAACACGATTGGGCACTTTTTCTTTTTCTGTCCCGACTAATTACAACACGATTACGCACCAAATGATAAGTGTATACAAAACAATATTGGCTATAGACTTTAATGGTATATATAATGTATATTATATACTACACATCGTTTAGAACAACAATTGAAAGAAAAATGACAATTTTTAACCAAGTCAACAATGATAATTTGATACTAGTCCCAACCCTGTAATTAAAAAATAAAATTTTTATTTGAATTAATAATGTTAGTTATTGAATAGATGTATTTATTTTATTTTAGAATATATAATTATTATTATATATTATGTTGTATATAAATTATATCAATTAGTCAGCAATAATGTTTTAATGTTTCGGGTCAAAAAAGGAAAAAATACACAATCGTTTTGTAGCCGATTTTAGTAGATACATTTTATATGTACGTGAGAGCCCAATACTTATCTATAATTTGCGGAATCCATAATTAATTGGTTCATAATATTGGCGATAACTGGCAAGTACTCAGCTCATTTCTATGTAAATAATATGATATTAATCTTAAAATACAATTCAACCATGTTTATCTCAATTATATATATTGATTGTATATTAATGTTTAGTATTAACGGAATTTAGCAGGCTTTTTTTTTTTTAATGTTAAACGTTTTTTTTAAACTCAATGGTATTTATAAGATGAATAATATGTTTTAGTGGTGTATAAATTAATACATTTTTAGTAAATTATTTATAATCGCTGGAATAATATTTTATTGTTTGCCATTTGGTGCTAACATATTTTATTTATGTAATATACATTTACCATTAAATATGAAATGGACTGCAGAAAAACGTTATTGTATTGGCAGAAAAAGACCAAAATGGTTTATTATAATGCTAATAATAATATATATATTATATATACACACATTATACTAAAATATTATAGTTATGACATTTTCTAATAAATTACATACATTTAAATTTGTATTATGACTTCAGTAAATATTAAATTTTTCTCATTAACCCAGCATGCAAACAAATATTTAGCATGTCATAATTATTTTCTTAAAGAAATAAACAAAAATTATTAAATAACTTGTAACACTTAACACTTTCAACGTAACTAAGTTGCTGAATATTGTAGGTACTAAAATTGTAACTAGCGGTTTGTTAGACTATTCTGAGTTACGCAGTAGTAGTACTTGAGACTTGAAACTAGTTACGAGTAGGTAATCGAATAACCTTTTAATCTTTTAATTGATCGTTTATTAGAAACATAATTCTTGATTGAGTCTAAATCAAAAGTTAAATTTCCTTGTTCAATATAAATGAGAACGATGCACATCATTTCGAACTTAATAATTAAGTATTTTAAGTAAGCAGTGAATACTTTGTGGAATCTCAAATGTGCTCAATCATTTAACTAAAATGGTACAATGTGTAAATTATTCAGTAACTGGTAATAGTAGTATTATATACCTACCTACATAACATGATGGAATTTTAAAACAATGTATGAAATACTGAACAAATTTATATACAACAACAACGGTGTACATATTTTCAAGAAAAACTATATTATAATAAATTACTAGATATGAGAAAAAAAAGTATACCAACGACTGAAGTGTGAGTGGATGTGGGTGTGAGGAGAGAGGCTGAATTACCTATGTATAATACTGTATAATCATTAATATATTATTGTTGAATTTATTAGATAAAAATAAAGCCATTAATAAATATTAAAGTAATACGTGTAATTAGTAATACTCTATAAGATGAAATAATGTTTTACTCTTTATACTTATAAAATTATTATTATTGTTTATTAAACGCCATAATGGCAATTTAATATAGTATAAAAAATATAAAAATAAACAAAATAAAAACAATTAATATTTAAGATATGCATAGTTTAAATTAAATTTGTATTATTGTATCCATAACTACTTTTAAATTTGTTTTAAAGATAAATAAAGGTTCTGTAATTTGGTGTTTTTTGTATAACATTTATATACAAATCTCGAACCCTAATATATTACACAGTGCACACATCGTTATAAAAGTTACACACACTACTCAAATAACGTAAATAATAATGTACCAGTGAGCTTAAGCTCAGCTCATACATTTTATGCCTTGTTCGTATTCCGAAAACGATGCTAGTAAATTCAATCTAATATAAAATTTTGCTGATTTAGAGATTTGAAATTGAATTTCCTGTTTCACAAATATCATTACTTATTTATTAAATGTTATGAAATTTCATAAAATGTAATAAGATTAAGTATATAGATTTGAAAACGACAATATTATTTGCTTAAAATGATAATATTTAAGTAAATACTTAAAATATTCTAGTTTATTAAGTAATTGCATTAAATATTAAGACAACTGTTTTGTTTTGTGTTAATAACATATTAAAAATGAACTATATTATCATGTTTCCGAGTCCTGAAAATATCGTTTAAATTAAAAATATAAAAACCACTTTTTACATTTAAATTAAAACGTTATGAACAATTGATTGGTTAATATTCGACGTGATGATGGCTTTTGATTCAATATTTTAAATAATTAGGTGCGTCTATAGTGACTGCAGTGATTTCAACCGTTATAATATTACCTATATTAATTTCGTGTTTTGTTTATTTTTGGAAATAAAAATAGTGTTTGATATTCACCGAGTAGGTGGAGGAAAAAAAATAGCTGAAATAGTTTCGGACGATCATGACAAAGTATTCGTCATAAAAATCATTTGGGAATGAGTTTGAAGTTTTTTTTTTATGCGGTGACGATTAGGAATGGACACTTCCATTATAATATAGTATCCTACATCGGCTACATTGTATTATGACACAATATGAGCTGTACGGTTTAATACGGTCAGAAGAGGATAACTGGTTTTATTTAAATTTACCCTGTACGGAGTAAACGTTGTAGAGAGAATAAAATATTACGTATAGGTATTATTGTGATATGTAAAAAAAGATATATCGTTACAGAAAGTATTATACACGGTTTAGCCACTGAAATATATGTATAATATACCTAAGGACCTAGTATGTACATAGAAGTCAAATATTGTGAGTAAAATATTTCAAATTATTGATTTGTTTTGCAATTGTTTAATCTAGATAATATTATAATAATTCGACATTTTTCAAAGTTCAAACTGAACTATTCACTTAAAAATGTTTCATCGCGATCCCCAGCGAGAAAGCTCGAGACATACTTTCAAAGTTATTTTCCGTATCAGTTTTGGACTATCGGCAATCGACATATTATAACAGTGTAAAATATTTTGAACAAAATAAACATCAATAATAGTGCGACTATAAAATACATTATACTTTACAATATAATATATTGTACTAGCTGACCCTGTGCACTTTGTTGCCCTTTAAAAATGCCAATTCTATAAAATGATTGGAACTTTGATTAGTTTATTAATTAATATTCGGTTTAACCGTGTTAAAAACTTAGTCATTTTCTTTGATCATTTTGAATCTTAAAAAAATGTGCAAGCACTACTTTTAAATGCGAATTTTGTAAAATTCTTTCTTATTGCGCACTACATTTGTGGTAAGAATGTACCGTGTAAATTATCGCAAGCCTCGATCTATCACTGTTCAGGCTCTACGTTTATCAGCCAGTGAATTAGTCAAGTTATATTATAGTCATTCTGCTTGTAGTTGCCCGTGAGACTCTCCTATGATTGTGCGAGATGTGTACGTAAGTTTATAATTTTTAACCTTCAAGTTTCAAAGTTATATCAATTTATTTTACTACAGTGGGTAAAATACAATAATGTGCCATCTCGTGGTTTTTATATAGATATTAAAACAATAAGAATTATTTTATTTTTTATTTTTAAGGTTTTTTTTACCGATTTCAATCCTTTAAAATCAAAAATTTGAAAATCGGTTACGTGATAACACTAAAAAAGGTATTTGGAACAATAAAGTAAAAAAAAAAATTGGAAAAAAGAAAGTTAAATAGCGTCACAAAATGGCTACACAAAAAAAGGCCTGTATTTTTTTTTTGTATGTATACGAGGATTGATTTTAAAAGGTCGATGATTACCAACGTCGTGCTTCATCCTAATAAACTAATATAATACAATACCGGTGTGAATAAAACGACTTTGACCAAACAGTCCGATAAAATATTCGTTTACTGCGCACCAGTTATTTGGGATTCCAGACAATGAACCAAAGGTTCGGTGTTCATCGGATAAATGCACAAATTACGACGAGTTTATTAATTTGTTTTCATTCTGTTATTTTTTGTGTATCATCTGATAAAATTATGGCGAAAATTCGAAATCGTTCAACGATTGTACTCGATGATCAAACGACTTACTCACATGACACAGTAGCGTATCTAAATAATTAACATGTATATAACAATGCGTATAATATCATTATACATATATTGTCATCGCATAAGGTGATCCATTGACAATAGTAATATTATGTTCATCAAAGCGTTTATATATTATATAATTTTAAATGTTATATTATATAATTATCAAATAATCATAACCTTACGTTTTTCAAACTTTTTTTCTTGAACCTAATTTATCTAGTATGCTAATATTATACAAAGTAAGTTTAATAACTACAACGATTGTTTGAATAATGTCATATTTTTTATAATAATTTACAAGAATAAATAAGGGTGATTCTCATTCAATGAAAATTAATTAGTATCACCCCAGGATACTTTTTATATCGTACAACAAGTGCAAATAATCGACAATATGGTTATTAAGTCGGTATGTTAAAGAAATTAAATGATCGGAAATCATAGTTCGAATAAATTCACTGCCGAAAGATAAAAAATATTGTGAGTATGTTTGGAAAATCACCCTTTACCTATATCGGCTATATCATAATAATTAATATGTTATGATAATCGTTTCGGGTAAGGACGGGCAGTTAAACGACTGTCCGCAACGACACATTGCTGTGACGTATTAATAATTATAATACCTAACGACATCGATGAAGGTTCCTTTTAGCTCACTAGTACCTATATGTGTACCAAAACTATATCAGGAACGGTAAAAGGGCCCCAAGATGATGACAAATTAATTATTTACGTGCACCTATTACGCGCTATTAGTGTTGAACGTTCGGTACGAATCGAATTAAGGTCTCGGTTAACCTCACGAACATGTGCACGAGGACGAAAAAAAAAAAAACAAAAAATTGTGCAATTACACGTATGCAATTTTCCTTTCCACCCACCACAAATCAAACCCGCGACCGACGGATAATCGGTTTTGTCTGGATGGAAACGCGTGCTCGTTTAAGGGGGAATCGATACAAACAGAATTCACAAACCGAAGCCGTTTTACACGTCGTTGAATTTTAATGCGTTCGCTTCTTTTCCGTATCGCCCAACAATAAATGTTTAACAATATATTATATTATTATACGTTTTTAATATTTAAACAGTTGGCGATTATTTTCGGATCGCGCGAGCTTAAGCATTTTCGTTAAGCCCCCTCGTGTTTTGTTTACGGTCGGTTTTCTGTCGGCAATGTGTATATAACAACAAAAAACTACCGTGTTTCATTTGGTGTATCGAAATCAAATATAATTATGAATACGTAAATAACGCATAATATTATTACATTTTTACGTGTAAAATGCGTACGTACCCTAACCTAACCTAACCGTTCGGTGAAATTCATATAAATATTTTTTTTTTATTCAAAGCATATCACATTCTTGTTGTAACACTATACTATACATACATCGCAGCTATATAATATGTACAGTTAGGTACACATACCTAAGTATCGGGATTCGAAATTGTGCGCGTAATCCGCGCATTCCTCGCGTTTGACCAAAAAAACATTTTCCGTAAATCGTCCGTGTTTCAGCTCCACGTACCGTTCGTGCGTTATTGATTTCCGGTTTAGACCTTGTAAGTTGCAGCCCGTTTATTATATACTATTATCATACACACCTACGCGCCAGAACACGCTAAATAATCACAATACGTATCGTTTGCGTGTGCGAGTGTGAGGTAGGTACCAACGGATTCCGTCGGTGGCTGCTGCGATGATCATTCATATCGTTTCGCGTTACGATTTCGGTGTGTTGAGGGGGTGATGCTAAGCCATTATTCTTCTTCTCCCCTCGTTTGTCTGACGGCCATTTATTGGGCCCCTCGCAACCAACACTTTCTATACATATATACGATTCGCCGTTTCCGATACACCGAATTCGCTAATTCACCACCACTACCGTCTCGCCGATGATCGTTCACAGTTGTTTTGTTGTCCGGCCGTCTTTGCTTCGCGTCCTGCAGAGATCGATTTACGTCTGGTCGCCGTTGCGCACTAATAATATATCATATGCCCACTGCCGCGAGCGGATCGTTTGAAATGCGTTTTCGTTCGCAGTTACAATAATGATGAACATAATATAAGAGTATAATGGAAAACCGCAGTCGACCGATCGGAAGTGGTTTAAAATTAAGAAACAATAATGCATGTTTTTTTATTGTCTGTTTGTATCGAGCTAATTCGGAATGTAATAACTTCCCAAGCAGACTAGTACAAACCCACAGACTTATTTTACACAGTTTTCTTGTCAGAAGGCAAATAACACTCACACACACGCACACACAATACGTTTAATATACGACGTTCGCAAATTTCCGTTCAATTATATTCTCCATCGATTTTCATTTACTCTTTGAAACAAGTTTAACAACAGATTACGAAAGTATTGTTTTCTTCTTTTTACACTTAATGTAGCTATATTGTGTACCTACTTTTAAAGCTCGATCCGTTCAAATGTAGAATATAATGAGTATTTTAATTGCGGTGTAACATAGTATACACTATGTAATATAGCTAGTATATTTTGTTTGACAACTGTTCTTTTCAAAATGATTACCTCTATTGTTCTTAACAGCGATCGTGGTTTTTATGAAACCCGATGCGGGAAATAGTCCACAACTGGTAGTGGTATTTTTTATTTTATTATTATTACTATTTTTTTTTTTTTTAATTAAAATCTTTCGACAGCCGGTGAACTTTAGTGTAAAAGCTTAGATATTTTTCTTTCACAAAGGATTTAATTGCAGTTGGACCGCACGTTTTCAGCAATATCTTATTAATGATAGATAAATCTGTAATCTAACGAGCACAATCTTTCCAAGTTTTTCACAAAATTCCAATTCTGAAGATTAACAAGGCTAAACTTTTGTTATGGATTCATATGCACGCAAATGTTTTTTTATAATATAATTTTAATTTTAATTGTTATACTTCAATGAAATTATGAAATTTGTTCTCATTTGGTACTATCATATAACACTGTTTAATATTTATAATTATTATTCATAGTTCGATAAAAATGAATTGCATTTTAAGAGATTAAATCTAATGTTATTTATATATGTTGAATATCAAATTAAATAAGAACCAATGTATTTCGTTAGTTCCTAGAAAAGTATTGAGATCTATTTGTATCTAGTTTGACAATTGCATATTATGACTTAAAGTAGAGATTTGTAAACTTATTTCAATTTCATTATATTATTTGTTTATTAATTCATATTTTAAAGATTTTCATATATTTCCACTATTATAGTACATATTATAACGCTACATAAATAATAGAAAAAAAAACCTTAAAATATAAAACTTTGAGTACAATAATTAATACTCGCCTAATTTAAATAAAGTATATCGATTTGATTATTTTGCAAATCAGTGGTAGTTTATAATTAAATATTTATTGAGAAACATATATTATTGTATTTGATTATTTTGAATTGAATATTCAATGCAGAGTTTCTAGTTTTACAAAATTCATTCTTGATATTATGTGTATTGAAGAAAATGTTTGAAATTATTTATTCTCCTAAAAAATATTGACGTTTAATAATATTTAAGTTAAAAATAATTGGCGGGACTAATAATGCATCTCACGTGTTCTTTGTATGTGCATTTTCATAACGTTCCCAGTATCCGGTCGATTGTATTATAATCTACAGTAGTAATTGCCTGTCAACGGCCACGATGAGCCTTCCTGCTTTTTTTTTTATTTAATTTGTTTTTTTCATTTGTTCATTGTTCAATTTCGTTTCGGAGTATTTATTTCATCAACATTAAATCGTCGTTATTTAATGTTGGGAAAAAAAAATATGATGTTTTCCTACAGAGGCGTTAAAATAAAGCATCCAGTAAATAAGTAAATAAGTACCGTCTGTATTGTGGAAAAAAAGAACCGGAATCACTCTGGGTCTCGTTGTGACAGACCGTATAGGCAGTCATCGTTGGATTTAGCGCTTCAATTATGATTCTCGGTGGGTAGCTCACATGCACACATTATTAATTTATATTGTATTATACAGTATACAGATTATTAGCGACCAGAAGTAAGCATCAGGGAACACGTAAGAACTTAGTTTACGCTATGATCCGCATCGGAAGTATAATATATTAATATTTATCTAGTGTTATAAGTCTCATGAGGATTAACTAATTGCAATAAGTTAGTAAGTCCTAGATAAATAATAAAAACGTTATCAGTTTTTTCCTCGTAAATAACTTAGTATGTGGTCATATATTCATATATATATTTTATTAAATCAGTATATGTAGTTAAAATAATGTTAATCTGCAAACAAATACATATAGAGTATATCACGATAACTTTTTACTAGAACATTCATGGTACCTATAACATAAAAATAATGAACTTTAAAGTTTAAAATAAATTTATACTTAATAATGTTTTACATTATTTTAAAATAGTATCTAGCCTATAATAAAACTCTTAACAAAAAAGAAATCAATATTTCAATTACCAAGCATTGTTTTTTGCTTAATTACCAAAAAAAAATAATAAATAAACAATTTTTTCCGTCCAGCAAATAGAAAATGACATTAATTTCTTTTGTATAAAATAAATCATAATGTCCACCAAGAGATTATTTCTTAAACAGTCTATAGAGTATAGATTATAGTATATTATGAATTTAAAACATTTAAAAATCTTTGGAATAAATGTACGATTGTATAATACGATTATATAATTTATTTATATATTTTCCTCGAAGAGCAAACGTACAATAGCATTATTTATAGAAAAATATTTATACATTATTTATAAATATAATATTATATAAACATTTAAAAGCATAATACATTTAACAAAAGATACACTGAAAATCAATTAAATAAAAATATTTTAATTTTAATGCAAAAAAATACGTTAAATTATACCAACAACATTTTTGAATTTTCGTTTAACAATATAAGTATCGAATAAAAAAACGAAAACATAAAAAATTATAAGATTTAACTAACTTTTTGATTTTTCGGTGTAGTATTAGATTTTAATAGTAAAATGTATTATTTAAAGTAAAAGTTCTAGTAAATTCGCAAAGTTTATGATATGATATTAATAATCAGTAACGAATGGGTTTAAGATATTTTAGAACAATTTTTTTATTTTCTGCGTTACAACAACTTTATTTGTGAATGTTAACAAAAAATAATTTTTTTTTTCACAAACATCTGTAATATCAACATATTGATGCGTGGTATCGTGGTTCTGAGCCTCACGTTTATTTCCCGTCTCCGATTTCGTTACCATAATTAATCGAATGTATACACGGCATTCAAACTTTACATTATATTATACGCGTACTTAAGCGTATAATATCAGTTGAGGTTTTCGTACAACCCTACCCTTTCTGTAACCACTAAAGCACAATAGTTTTCAGTAAGTCTCACAGAATTCCCGACCAACCCCTTCAAATTCCCACCAACACTTCCACCGCGCCACGCACAGCTGTCCACGACGAGTGGGTATCGTTAATAATTATTCGGCGGAGTATACGTCTGTATGTGTATGTATATACAGGTATAAAATAATATATAATATCATGCTGACCGACCGGCGTGGGAATGCGAAACGGACACAATTTATAAGAAGATATATATAATATATATATAGTCGCAGTGTATACAAAGTCTGTGGCAGCTGTAGCGGGGATGGGCGTCAAGTTTTCGCGGCGTAAGATGATTGATGTGCACCGAGGGAAATGGCTACGACAACAACACTGCTGTCTACCCTCTTCTCCGCTGTGACGCTCAGTCCATTCGTGAACATGTATATTATTATTATTATGATATATAAATATGTACAAGACTGACAACAATATTATATTGGCCCCGCGAAGACGATGTGTAAAATATTCTACGCGCTTCGCTCGCCTCGCCAACCATCTTTGTCACCCCCTCCCCCATACCCGCCCACAAACGTAAACCCGCAGACGAATTTATTGCTTGCCACCCGCACACAGGTGTGTGTTATCACCGTGCAGTTTGGCTACGGTGTCGGTTAAGGGTTGCTGATACCAACGGTGACGGTTGGTTAAAGTGTGAGGGGGTGTGGGTCGGTGTCCCTCACCGCGAGTCAGGACGGAATGAAACACTTTTTTTTTTTTAATGTCACACGTATCGCTGACAAATTACAATGATAGCAATAAAAAGACTCAGATTTTAATTTGTATTATTACGTGTATAGTAGGTATATTGTTAATCGTTATACTACATCCGTTACGTCCGTAAACCTATAAATATTAATGATCTATATGGTAATAAATAAATATTTATGACCGATTCTTTAAAGTCGCAGGAATTGTATATTTTTCGATTTGTGGTAGACCAAGTTATAAATTCATTTTACCGATTGACTTTGTTTAAAAATAAAAAGTTAAAATGCATATTTTACGTGTTTCGTCAATTTTAGATATTATAATTCTTCATTTTGTGTGTACAAAATGTATACTTTATGCTCACATATCTATATGATAAAATATGTTGTCATTTATTTAATATAATTTGTTCAGTTCCACAACATATAAACATGGCTAACTGATAATCAGTTCTTTGCACATTAGATCTATCATTTAAGTTTTTATTATGACAGTATTTATAAACAATTAAAAAGTATACACTTTTAGTATTACATTTTTTTGGTAATTATTTGCAAATTTAACATTTTCTATTTTTTTATATACTTTTATTGAGTTAGACGTAATAAATATCAATCCCTAATTATTTTATTTTATTCGTTATGCATAGAAATTGTCTACGAGTATATTGTAAGATAGGAACTGAGAGCACTGAAGTGTTGTTACAATCGTTTGTCATAATGTCATAGGTATTTGTGTGTGTGAATATACAATGAACTGCGTCTGATTATAGACTATCGAAAACACACATTCTAGATTGTAACGATACCACGATCGAGAAAAACGATTTCAAAATATTCCAGCTCATGCGATACAATGACGACGGTTTGATGCGAATCTATGGATTTCTTGAAATAGTATACATTAATCTTATTTTAACAATGCATTCGATTTTAATATTTAGTATTCAAAAAATAAATCACTGTTTTGAGCGTTTATATTATAGTGGTTTTTAACTTATTTTTTTCGGAATGTGTTGGATTTTAAACTAACGGCACAATACTAAACTGTACATTATGCACAGTCATATTGTCAAATTAAATATAAATCTGGTGTTTGAAGCACAACACTATTGACTAATTGATTTTTCGTAATTTAAACAGTTGAACTATACCAAATTTGTAAACCGTCAATATTACGATATATGTGTGTTCATATTTGATCACATAAATTCCACTGACAATTTTTTAGGACTCGACTTTCAAAGCTAGGTAATACAATGCATTAATCCTACAGCTATTCATTGGTCGAGTAGAGTATATATAGACTGCAGTACTTTATAGGGTGGTTTTTTAACGGTAAATCACTTGTTATTTAGGTAGACTATATTGTATTGGACTATATTTTTTTTATAAAACATTTCTTTTTTCATAAATTTAAATAGTTATAATATTATGTGGAAAATTGTTTTGGGAAATACAAAATATAAATGATATGTTTTTTTTTTTTTTTAATTCTAATTTCCTAATAGACAGTATTTTTAAGTTGAATTAATTATAATTAAAATAATTATTATTACTATAATAAATGATGTTCATATGAAAATAAATACCAGTAAGTAAATCAAGTAAATGTAAATAACTAAATTATTATTAATGTTAATCTTCAGTGAAATATTTAAGCTGACAGGTTAGAAATTATTTATAATAAATGTATTGAAATTAGGATATCATGTATTTATTCTGTAGAAATTTCCATAATTGCAAACCTTAATCCTCCAAAACATTGTTCTAATACTCTGCTAATCTAAGCTAATAATATTTAAATGCTATTAAGTACTAATTAAAAATGTATTTTTACATTACATGTTTTCATCAGAAAATATTTAAAAAATAATAATAATAAATGGGGCAAGTGAAAATAATAAATATTATCAGCTAAACACATTCGAGATATTTTCAAGTGAGGTAGTGAGGTAAAAGTCAAGTACATAATATATAAATATGTAGTGAATTCGAAATAATAATAATAAAAAAATAACAAAAAATATAGTTATATAAATTTTATAAAGAATTTACATAAAAAAATAAATAAATAAAAAGCAATCAGTTGAAAATATTTTTTTTTTCACAAAATATACTTTTTAAAAATTCTAAGAATCAATTAATTATGAATTAATTCATTACGTATTAAATGATAAACCCGGGGGTGAGCTTGCCAATTAGAGCACTTTATATTATATTAGTATTGTATGTGTTTATATATAAATTAATAAACATTATTGTACCAGTACGCTGTAAAATGTCATATATCTTTTTTACGTCCTACACTCTACAGCCGTCTAAAATGGAAAAAAAACAAATAATTCGATACCCATTGTTTTCGCGTGTACAATAGTATTCACTGTACTTACTACACTGTCTAGCTGATTAAGTTCGTCGTACTTTGACGTCTACAAAACAAGTGTCATTAGTATTTTATATTACGAGACAATACGGTTTCGATGTATTGATGCTCGCGGTTCGCATATAAACCACTGTTCGAAACTAATGTCTCAATCGTGATATTGTGCACTGGGATGGATATGTCTGATACACGTGCCGTAACCCACGTGCGGTTTGTTACTATAATATTACGATTTCATCATCAGATTTGAACGTCGAGTGCAGTTCTTCGATTTCGTTTGGACGCGCAAAGTTGATGAGACCCACTATATTATTTTGCCCATTATAGATATCTCGTCGTTCGTATTGTATTGTTGTAAGTACTATGATCTAGAATCATTCTGACGTAGATGGATATAGTAGTACAAGCGAAAACGTATACTATTGTCTATTTTTCTATACTCGACAGTTGTATCATCGGAAATCGAAATCGTGTAATATTCAAGGTTTTATTATTTTGTGTATTCAAATTAAAATAATTATATAACACTAAATGAAACCACCCAAGACAAAATAAATATCTATTTTATAAAAATATCTACACGTTTGAAAAAAAAAAATAATACTACACGTTGCCGATGGATTTCTCATAATATTTTACTATTATATAATATAATATATAGTGATATTTTTTTTATAACTATGATGAGTCGATTATATACGAAAGACGATTACTTGCAGTTTTTAAATTTTTGAAATACTTTATATAGAGCCAAAAACATATTACTTATCTAATTATAATACCTAAGTATCGTTCACATAAAAATAAGGAGTTACACTATTTATACTATTATACTATTGCATATACAATATACAAACGTTAAGCTTTAATTTCGAAAGTAGTGCCAAGTTCTGGTCTACTTTTTTTATTATTTTCTAAAAGTTAAACTTATGAGACTTAACCCCTTTCGAAAATTATCGGTTATTTTTAATAACGAGTTTATCAGTCCATATTATAATTCATTCAATATTTGTTTGTTATTACGTCGTCGTCTTCAGTCGTATTTATGTTAGATATTAGTTAAATTAATTTGCATTTTAATATTGAATCTAATTATAATCATCTATTTTAATAAAAATATTATTAATTTAACTATGATAGAACTAGACAATTGGCTTAAATGGTTTCGGTGATTTTTCATTTTTGACTGAGCGACACTAATTAAGTAAAACATATTCATTTTTTATCATTACCGATAAATGCAATAATATTGAGAGATGAGTAAGTAATACGATTTTGTCAATAAATTATAAGAATAAAGCATAAGTTATTCTACAACTTTTATACTTATGCCTGTAATCGCTAACCACAGTAATCAAAAACTGTGAAACTGTTGAAACTTTATTCAACTAAAACACATTGCTGTTATCGAATCGCATATACGTAATGTTACTATGTGTGACTATGACGATTGTACATAAACCGTTTTTAACGTTTATTGAATCAAATTGCTTGTAGTGGGACTAAGTGTTCACAGTCATTTGGGAATAAGTTGGCATCAAAGTTTAAAATCATTATATATTTATACTCTAAATAAGAATAAAAATGTCACAGTCTGTTAATTAAATAAGAAAATTAAGAAAGTCAAAGGTTACGGCTATTTTTACTGTTGCTATACTCGTCGAAAGTAACAACGTAAAAATAAAAAAAATTCAGCTTTGCAATTAAATGTTGTAAATTAGTTGCAAGATAATTGCGAAAATTCCAAACCAAACTGACCGGAAAAAGTCAATTACGTGTCCACTTAACGCACGTGTGGTTGAAAATGGATATCGTATAATGTCTCGAGTAGTAAGTACGATAAACTCATCAAACTCGTCAGTTAAAGTCCGTACCTTAATGGCTTTTACTTTACTAATGAAAATCGGACGTTTCCGTCTGACCTGTTCGACTCGTTGTTTTTAAAATTTCGTCTCAAATTTAGTGTATTGGTAGTACCTAGTTTATAATTACCACACAGTTATTTATATCATAACATATCCACGTACCCCGTGTTGAGTAAATTTATGTATGTACCGCATTGGTTACAGACATTCTCATAACTGTATAAACAATATAATCAAACTCCTGGCATATAATATACTATAATTTAAACTGTTGTAGAACTATAATATAAAATATACTATCCAATATTATTGACTGATTAATTTTTTTTTTCGAAAATCCATGGTTCTTATGACATGATACCTGAAACTTTGAAAACATAAAAAACTATTAATTATTACATAAAAAAAAAAAAACATAAACTATTTGAAGCATGACGTGTTACCAAAGAACACTAGAAATAATTTTAAAAATAATCTCAGTTACATGGTATTTCTGCGATAGTCGTGATAAATTAAGAAGATAAAATACTTGTCAAAACTTAGATATTGCAAAAAAGGCAATAATTGGAACAAATCAATTTTTAACAAGTTATGTAATAATATTATTAAAGCTTATATAATTATTGCGAAAATTCGGATTTAGAGACACATATTCTAAGAATTACATAACCAAAGTACAGTAAAAACATGAAAACTTTGACTTCTCGATAGACCATTATTTTCCGTCACACTTGAAAAAGCTCAAAATTAAACGTTGGAGTATAATAGGGTAGACTTAAAAAAACTACTATTTTTTTTCAGAATATTGTACGTCGCTTTTTTGCGATTTCAATGAAAAATTATCATCACAATAAAATTGTTACTAAACTCTTAATACAAACATTAAATATAACAGAATATTCGGAATATACTAATGCATCTTGGTCTAAAATTGTTGATTCATTAAACTCGTTGTAAATTTAATCATTTCATTATATTATTTTTTTTTTTTTTTAAAAAAAAAGGAAAAATAGTTATGTGAAAAAATATATCCATACAAATATACGAGTTTTTAAAAATTGAACCAGAGATAACCTTGGCCACTTTGTACTATTTTATTCCTTACCAATTAGTGAGTTCATGTTTTATTAATTTTGAATACCAGATTTTCACCTTGATGAAAATATTGTGTTTCATGTGATTCCCCAATACCTTATATTGTCTTCCGACTGTGCCATAATATTTTGATATTATACAGTTAATTACGCTACGTATCGTATCTGGTTTGGTTGACTGTGATTTGTACGCGTCGCGTTTAAAATTATATATCATATATCTTTCTTCCGACTTTTAAGTTTGCTACTCCAACATCCGTCTAAAATGTTTCATTGAAATATTATATTTCAACTTGTAACTATTTATCCAATTAATCAGTGAAATTCAAAGATAAATTTTATTTAGAGTGTTTAGACAATAAAAATGAATAAACGAAAAAATGCTAAAAAATGTATTTATGTAAATCAATATAGGTAATAAAAATCATTATAATTTAAAACAATACTGAACTAGGTGTCAGTAAGATAAAATATCGAAAATTTTTACGCGAATGTAAAATAAACTATTATAATAGTATATTAGTTTTATAATAACTGGAAATAGCAATTAAATAGTATATTAATTGTTAATGCAGAACGTAGTAGATCATTATTAATTGGCAATCACAATTTATTTCCTAAAAATGAAAACACCGTGTATACAGTTCACACGTAATTAGATTCTTTAGGTAATTCAGTTGCCTGCCTTCAGTTAACGTTTTTAGTGCCATCATCACTAATCCCCATTACATCTATGTCATTTTCAAAATTAACTTTCGTTCTACGTGATTTTGCCGGTAATTATCTCTTACTTTTCTTTTGAAAATGTGTTTTTACAATTTAGGATGATTAAGTCTGTATATTTATAGCATCGTACATTGTTGACGGTTCCGTTAAGTCTAACACATTTACATAATATTATTGTATTCTTTAATCATATACGAATTTAAGTAGGTATAGAAACATTTTAATTTTTATCAAATAATAGAATTAATTATTCTTATAATTTCTAGTAAATAAAACTTGGTTGATCATTTTTAAATTTTAATGATAAATACAATATTAATAATATCCATTTAATATCTATAATAAAAAATCATTATCACAAGAAAATAATCGATGAATCACTTATGATTTTTGAGAAACTGTAGTAATATAATAAATACAAGATAATTTTTAAATAAAGCAGATTTTTATTTGGTACTTGTTTTGGAATTTATCGTATAGTTTATATTAGTTATGATAAAATAATCACAAGATTTTACAAGTTTTAAGCATTTATATATTAAATTAACTCAAAAATTCATTTTTGGTTTTCAAATAGTACCTAATATATTATATGAATTATTTTGAAACGTATTATACATTTATACTTGAATAACACTGATAAAACTGTTATAATCATGATATTTAATATGGTATTTAACGTGGAAAACGTTTTGGTGCAATTTTTTCACTTGTATAACATTTTTAAATTCCAAGAAAAATGTCATTGTTTTTCAATTAAGTTGTTATTACTTTCATTTTATTCGTTTCAATATTAATTCATCAATGTAGAGGGTATTTTATGGTAAACAATTTAATTTATTAGTCTTAAAAATATTATAATTTTCCAGTTTTGCTACAAAAAACCAAAATAATAGGATTAGTGAGAATATTTGTCAAAACATCAGGTTTACAAAATTATAAAAAAAATTTGTAACCCAGAAATACGTATTTGTAAAAAAAAAAAAAATTAGAAAGTTATTAAATGTGTATGACGGCACCTTGCATAGGCAATTGTAGTACACTTACGTGTAGGTGCGTTTCCTTGGTCTTCATAAAAAACTACACTTAGGTATGTAATATTATTAGAACCTCAAATTAAAAATTTTTTAGTAACATTTTCTTTTGTTATATAAATATTGAGCTAGGATATATAGAGTAGTTTTTTTAAGTATTTATTTTTATATATTTTGCCTGTAATTTGCCATAAAAATACATGACATTGTGTTATTATTTTTTATCCAAAAATATTTATTATTTAATAAGAACTAATATTAAGCAATAAATTACTTAAAACAAGGTTTAATTAACTTTAGAAAATCTAAAATCCAATGTACAACAACAATCAATAATACTGTACAATCACAATAATGGCCGATGATGATATTGCAGTTTTGGTTGAATATATTATATAATAAATATTTGTATATTTTACGAGATCTGTACTGTCCGTTGAATACCGATTGTAGAAGTTATTTAGGTGAATAAACAACAAAATAAATATTAATATTACCTCATATTGTTATTGTGAGTATTACTCAATGATTAGTGCGAGACTGGCGACAAGCTGCAGTAGTAAACAGTTTTTATTTTAAATTTTTTGCATGTTGGAGAAATGTCTTTTAATTTATTTGGATAGGATAAATTAATATTTTTTATAAATAAAAACTTTAATACATGAACATAACACTTAATCAATACGTATTTACAATACAAATGCAATTGCATATTATGTATGATATAGCAATGATAATCGTCATGATTTATTACGTCTATCTGTTATAAACAATATGATCGATGGACGGCAATAAGATTCACACGTCGACGTCAGCTGGTCCCGCGATGATAGTAGCCCGTCACTGCGACGTGTTAATACGAGTCTATATTATTGTCTTGTCACACCGAAGAGAAAGTCTAATCCTAATGTCACGTAGTGGCTCTAACAATACAATATTTACAATATTTATTAATTTAACAATATTAATACACGCGTTAAAATTGGACGCAGATGTGGACCTTTCGCACAACGTGATGTGGTACAAATTTATGTGATTAACTGGCTTCGACGTTTCACCGGAATAACTCTCTCACTGGTTCTGAACTAAATCGTTGATGCCATCGCCGCTATGCCACGATACAATCTTAACAAATCGTCTCGGAGACCGAAATGTCTACCTTTGGTATATATGGTCAAATCCGTTTCTGGCAGTAATATATATATTGGTAGCACGCATTTTGAACAGTTTCTCTATGATAAGTTATGTAAAATAATTGCATGCCACATTAATGACGATAAATTCTGATTGAAATAATTAAAGCAGTTTCCCATAGCTTTTCGTTTGTGAGTGGTTGACATTATGCTATGATATTATATATAATTAAATTATACAAAAAAAAATAATAATAATAATAAGCCGATCAAATGTAGTATGATTCTTCCGTCGGAGTGTACGAATTTTCGCATATATTTAGTTTTCTATATGTTTTTACATACGATATCGAGTTCCCTCGGACTAGGTCTTGTTAGTCAACACATAGTATGACTATAATACCAACGTAAAACTAAAACTTTATCGGATTATTCATATTTATTAGCTTGTTAATATTCTAATATAATATACAAGCTTAAAATACATTTTTTTTTTTTTATACTTTTTGGTGTTTTATATCCAAACAACCGCAGTTAGTGTTTCATAAAAAGAAAAACCAATCTACAAAACGTCTAAAAACGTTGTCTATCTCGCTGTTAACTTTATGAAACAGAAACGATTTCCATCGTTATAAATATCAAAATAATTTTGAATTTTTACACGAGTGTAATAAAGATTGGGATGAAAACTAAACAAAGTACCAATAACTGAATAAATTATGTAACGCCTTAAATGTTTTGGGCCAACGGCAAAATAATATAAAATGGATCAACTCATTCAAAATTAAAACAAATCATTTAAAATACTGAAAAGTTAATTGATAAATAAACTTTCAATACTACAATTGATTTAAATACATTGCATGAATAAATTATACATTATACATAATTGGTATTATGTTATAAATATAAATGTTTCAAATGTTTTTCATTAGCTTAATTTATTATTTTATCCTATATTAAAAACAAATGATTTTGCAAACATATCCAAAATAATTTTCTTTTTAATAATTCATTAGTTTAAATCCTAATTTTTTTGAATTTTTAATAACACATAAGGATCATTTAATAAAATGGGTACATGGATTTTTATGGCAGCATTTAAAAAATATCATGTATCGATACAATCAACTGTATTCAAAATAAAAAATTAATTTTTTTTTTTTTTTTTGAATAATTATAAAGTATTCAAGTATCTATGTTTTTTTTTTTTTTTTTGAAAAATGTAAGGAAATGGGTTGATTTTACTTTTATACACCAAAAATAGGTTAGTTTCATTTTAGTAGAATAGTAGAATTAAAATATGTGTGAGTTATTGTAGTAATTATTAATATAAATTTATTACAATTAATTAATATCTGAAACTATGTAAGTATTATAAGTACCATACATAATACAATATAGTTAACGACATACGTTAATCTTTTATGTAATACCATTATTAAATACTAGTATCTTTGGTATACAAAGTTCTTACTTAGAATCTATTTTCAATTTAAATTTAATTTGAAATAGGTTTAACTTCTTAAAAATATCAGATGATTAACAATTTACATTAAAAAAGACAATTCATATTTGAATATAAGATCCTTGTACAATTCTTCTTAAGTTATGTACAATATTTAAGTATTTGTAATTAATATCTTTGAATGTGATTTTATAATTAAAATTAAAATAAAGCATTATTAAAGGATACATGTACCTAATCTTTAAGAATGATATTTAATGATTGGTGAATTAGTCAGTGTAATTTAATGATTTCTTCAAAATTATGTGGAATTCGAAAATAGTTTGAAAATACTCTAATACCTACTCAACAACTTAAAGCTTATTGTAAATCGATCAACACTAAAAACTAAATAATATACTTTCGTCTTAGTTTCCAAAGAACTTTCCTCCAAAGTTCTCAAATTACATCAATCACAGTCGATATTTCACAAATCCAAAGATTTTGAGATACCTACCTACATTTAAATTTTGTAAGCATTACTTCAGTTATATCGTATTTTATAAATTCAGGAAGATAACAGTTATCAAGCTATTGAGTTAAAAAAAAAAAAATAATTAAATCCAAACAAATAATTAAGTCTGATGAAATATAAAAAAAATGTCATCAACAATTATTTTATAGCATAAATTAATTAATATTAAAATTAAATATAAGTTTTCTATTATTATTTATTTAATTATCTATTTGGACAAGCAAGATAACCAATACAAATTAACTATGAGATGGCCAGCAATAGCTTACAATTTTTAAATTAGTTTCTTTATGGTTACGATATAATTATTATGTACCTATATAGTACATTATTGAATATAAATTAACAGCTGAATTAAACGATTTACAATATAAATATATATTATATTCGTAAGAAGAAAAACGAAAAACAATAATTAATAATTTGGATTTATTAATTTTAGTACTATCTAATAGGTTTTCAAACTAAGTGGTGCAGTAATACTATGTACTTTGTATATTGTATGTAAGCATAAAAGCTCAACCCTAAGCAAATACTTATTTATTATATAGTACAATTATTAAAATTAATTTATACGACCTTAGTAATAATTGTTGTTACTAAATTAAAACAATTATACAATTATTTTAACATAAAATTAATGCGTATACACTAGGTACGAAATGATCAATAACATAAACAAATACTCGCATATTAAAAATTATAAGAACAATAACTATTTTATAATATTCTTTAATCTAACTTTGTTATGAAAAAAAAAAGCTTTATATATATAATAACTTAGGTACTTTAAATTAAATTATAATTACAAAAAATGTTGATTAAATAAATTATATTAAAATATTAACTAAGCGATTATGAACCAAATGCCTTTCAGTTAAATTATTATATCCATTAAATTATGTGCTACCTACATTGTTAAATTTATGTTAAATTCAAATATATAATTGCTGATTTGTTCATCTTCAACATAAAAAGTCACACGCATGGCTTTAAAATAAATCTTCGTTTAACTCAATGTATATGTATAACCTAGATGTTATTTTAAATAATTACTTGTTTGTAGACACACAAACCCGGACATGTTTAATGACTTATCCTGTGCGTAATGTATGTGTAAATTATTTTTTTTCTTTTGAAAATGGGACATCAGTTAAAATACAAATGGAACATGTGGTTCGTGAAAAAAATATGATAATTAGAAATTATTCACATTCACACGTTTTCATGTCAACATTGTTCAATTTATAAAAAAATAAAACATTTGAACCAAGTTCCGTTATTACACAATAAACCATTATTAGTATAATCTGGCATTTTAATGAATTTTTTTTTTTTTTTTTTTTACAACGCAACGACTGTGTATAGTGTTAATATTTGTAGTTTACACCGTTCCGGTCCGTGTTAATACATTTTACGTGTTAAACGTAAAAATAAACAGAAACCTCCTTAATTTATTAGTTATTATTCATGATTAATGTGTTATAATGTAGGTATAGTACCTACATTTTTACTTATATAATATAATATGTTTGTCTAACATTGTTTATATTTTTTTTGATAAATTTATTGCTTTTTTGTTGATAGTACAAATATTTTTTATGAAAATTGTTCGGAGCTCCACGTGACAATTATAATCTATTTCACACATATTTTAAAAGTCCCACGAGGATTCACTCGATGCAATTACTCCAGAAATAATAGTGATAATTTATACACAGTTTTTTTTTTTTTTTGTTACTTATTTGTTATTTGTATACACAAAGGGTGATTTGGCCTAGCATACGCATTCATATTTATTTAATCACTAATGCACTCATATGAATTATTATAGTTTTAAATATTATACTTAAGAACTCATTTTATTAATACTTGAAGTTTTGATGATAGTTTTAA
>VUJU01000512.1:36853-100858 GCA_009835225.1 Aphis craccivora
TGTTAAATGTATTTCCGTTAATGTAAATCGCGTTTTTTTTATTCAATATTTTTACATTAACAATATAGTATTATAGTGCTACTCACAATAAAGACACATAGCTATTATCAGTCTAACTATGAAGTGAGTATGAATAGACGTCAACAAAATTATACAAACATAATATTTCAAAAATATCTTACCAATTATTACACAGTATATATTTTATTAGACAGTAGATTATATCTAAAAATGTATCATAATATACACAGAATTATAAGAAATTATAGATTTTATTGTTTTTTTAACCCTCTTTGCAAGTTTTCAATATTTATGCTTTTTAAATTTTTGGAACGATTATGTTTGAAAATCCACAAATATTATATACATTTTAAAATATATGAAATTTCAAACATACTTAAAAATATACATAATGAAATAGTAAATTATGATTACTACATTTTCCAAAATGGTTTTATAGTAAAAATACGTATTATGAGAATCAAGTATTGTAATACTTATTAAATATTCTCATAATATTTATCATTGACTATTTAGATTATTGCTTGATAAATTTAAGATGTATAATCCATTTTTTAATTATTATTATGAACTATTTTAAACATAAAATAATGGGACTTTAATAACAAGTTATTTCATTTAAATGTTGTTAAATATTATAATATCTTTTGCTAAAACTACTAAAGAATAAGTTATGAGTATATTGTCTGTATTGATAATATTTTCATGCTAAAAAATTGGTGATATGGTGTTTTATTGTATAAAATTTTGTTATTTTGATGGATAGAACGTTCTTATAAAAAATTGTGTGGAATAAAATTTTTTACACAAACTTGATGAAAAATATAACATCCTATTCTTACAGTGTTGTCGAATTCAATTTTTTTTTTTTTGTTACTAGTGTTATAACTTAATGAACATTTTTTTATGTTACAAATCATAAAAAAATGCTATTGTTTTATTCACATAGATCACAATATATTGATTTAATATTTATGGATTTATTTTATACTTTTTACAATAAAACATTGAAACTATCTGTTCGATGTATATATTTATTATTTTTAAAGAAATATTTTTTTTTTTTTAACTGACATGTTGAATTTGTATTTCGGCACTTCGTATTTTTTTCAACGTAGTATTATGAATGCATAGAATTACATTAAAATACAATATATCCAAAACATGATAGCATTATGCATAATAATTGTATCCATGTATTGTATACAAACGAGAAGATGGATTATCGTATAAGATACATGAGCACTTACAACATAGTCCTTTTAAAATATAACTGCTTTAAAATATAATATGCTCATTGTTCATATTGTTCATAATCCGTATAGATAATAATATTAACAAAACAAATACATATGACGTGCAGTGCAATTTATTGTAAACAATATAATGTTGATTATATAAATTTGAGATAAATATATATATATATATTTTTTAAAATTTATTTGTTAATATTTTATAACTTTTTCTGAAATGTTAAGTTATAGATTCAATAACTAAACATTTTTATATATTTACAGCTAAATGAATATATGTAGAGCATATATAATTCTTAATCATAGCATTCAGTCAAAACGCGTACCTATTTTTTTTTTTTTTATATAATTATTTAGAGATAATTTAATTTACACGCCAGAACTTTGTGATTTTTCAAAAAAACTGGTTTTAAATATAATTTGAGGTTACATTGAAGATAAAATCACAATAAACATATGTATAAAATTAAAATGTTGCATGTGAGTCTAAAGCACACAAAATATATTATTAGTATATAATATATATATTACACGAAATTAATATGGACAATTTAATTTATTATAATCCATTCGTGTATTTAAGATTTCCTCCTTTTTTTTTTTTACACGCAGCTTCCTGTCGTTTAATTTGAAAATACATTTTAAACGCTGACATTATTTCCCCTGTGGTCTTTTCCCGTCTAGGGTGTGGAAATAAATTAAGTTACACTACAACAGTGACCGAAGGCTATACTAACTTTGTTGGGCCGTCTGAATGGCAGTAATGTGAACATTAATTCAATATTTTCGTAAAATATAACGTAAAAATGGAAATTCAACCTAAAAACTTGTAGTTGAAAAACGGTTTGAGATTTGGTTGGCCCAGTAATCGGTTAATGTAGTTCTCTGTAGTCAAGTATTGTCACTTGTCGGTTACTTTTTATTATGTTGAAACACTGAAGGTATATTAGGTACAAAATCGATTTTTTGTGAAAATATTTCAAACAAAAGCCAAATCATTACCTTCTTTTTCCAAAATCTATAAATACGTCCCTTAAATTCATATCCACTTGTTTAAAGTTTTCATAAATATAACGTTGGCTAGTTTTGTTTTTTATGATTTATACATTTCAATTATTATTTTATTTTATTTTTTTAAATGTCACTACTATTCTGGATTATAAATAATATACTGTACAACATTTTAATTAAACTAAAATGTAGTTTTGATATTGTATTTATAATAGTGCAGTGAGCTAATAATGTTACAATACAAAGCTGGTTCAAACTCATTCATTCGGCTGATGATTAAATTTACTTAGAAGTAATATATATATATTTTTACAACTTGTATAAAATGATAGAAAGAAGCAATTAAAACATAATTAAAATATATATTAAGTAAATTAATGCAATATTGTTAAAATAATTTGTTTTTTTAATCACCATGTATACTGTATATATATATTATATTTTTAAAACACATTACATTTTTGTTATGTTTCCATTTCCGATAAATTCATAAACAATCTATATGAACACTATAGTACTACATATTTCCATATTTTCAAATAGATCAGTACACGGGTAACAGAATTAAAATTTCGAAAAACAAACGAAAAAAAAAAACAATAATACCTAATATTTATATTAAGTTTGTTTGTTAAGTGATTTTATTTCACCGGTTTAAGATGTATTAAATGTTTAATGAATTATTATTGTTTTTTTTTTTTAGGTACGTACACACCAAAAAGGAAAATTTTCATCAACTTAAATAACAGTGATTTGTTGTGAATCAATCCGTTGTGGTAATTAAAAATCAATCAATGTTATGAATAAAATGTTTATGTGTATAATAGTACGAATGAACATAATATTAGAATCTTTATACCTTTAGTGATTATTAGTATCATTTTAAAGGATTTAAAAATCAGTTTTTATAATATTCATTGGAGTAGTATCATTATTTTTTCTCACATACTTATATTAAAATATATTATACAACATAATTCTACCTACTATTTATTTTAAATTTACACTTATCAATATCATGAATATCCTTTTCGTTGTGACTTCATTTTCAACTAACTCTTAACTTGAGTTTAATAACAAATTAAAAACTAATTAATAAAATATTGTTTATGTACCTATCATAACGATGATTTTTTTTAAAGTAAAAGTTAACTATCATTATTTTAATTTACAATTTACAACAAAGTAAACGTAAATTTATCGATTTCCAAAATCGATTATATAAATAAGTATCTGAAGGTTATTAGAAATTCTAGTTATGAAAATAAAAATAGTTTATTCTCTAAAATATATTTTTAAAGTACTAATATATTAAACTATTATATACTGATTTTTGAATTTATCCCCTTCATTTTGCAAATTCAAAATTGTATTTTAACTTAAATAATAATAACAAAAAAAATAGGTACCAAGTAAATAACTCTTTATATATTTAGTGTAACTGTTAACTTTGCTTACCAATATGCAACTTAATATTTATTTGAAAAATCTATGCCTGAAAGTTATAAGAATCATAGAACATTAGCAGATATTGAAAAATAAATTTCAATAATTTCCAAAATAATTCTAAATAATTTTTATTATATTTTAGGTTCAAAAAGCAATATTTTCATTTTAAATATAATCGCAAGGTCCATAACAATAAACCAAAATAATAAAATATGATTAAACCATTCTGTTTAAGTAAATATAATATACTACTGAGTCAAAGTTCTAAAATGTTTTTAATTTTATAATATTATCATGGATGTATTTCAATTTAATGTACAAATGCGAAAATAATAAAATAATTAATCATTTAACTAAAAAAAAAAAAAATACTAAAATACGGTTGCTAATATTTAGATATATTACTGTTAAAACAGACTATTATTTGTTATACACAGTTTTAAAATTGTTCGCTTAGTGTTTTATGTTCACATTTAATACTTTTATAAACGTTTAAATGTTAGTTTACAAGTCATGAATTGTATGTTGATAGCTTATAGTTAATATAGAGCACGTGACTCCTAATACTACGCATCACGGAAACGGAAAATTAATATAAAAATGTTATATAACTGTATGTACCTACGTAATAATAGAGATTAGAGTCACGTGTTTTTGGGGAAAATTAAATTAGAAAAAAGGTTAAAAACTGGATACCTGGTTGGTTGCCTTTTTTTCAACTTTCAATTTTAAAATGTAATAGTGTACTTAGGTTAGGTATTATTAGGTACACTAATACCTTTATATTTTTTCGAATATCAAACCTAGAAAAACAGCTAGCAAAAAATACTACTTGCTGACATTTATATTGATTCGTATATCACATAATACTTGTACTTTTTTTTTACTAATGATTTATTGAAAAAATGAAAAGTAAAATAAAACAATCTTTACAACAAGTAATTATGATGATATATTGTAAAAGTCGTGTATAACGTGAAGAACAAGATACCAATAAATTGCTAATATATTATGTTTCATATTTTTTTTTAATTTAATAAATCATAAATTCCAGTTCCATTTTAGCCGTCATAGAGGATTATCATAAGTATAAATTGATATAATAATAATTTTTTTAATGATTGTGTTAGACAATTATTGTTAGAAAGTAGGTATTTGTAATGCGATTTGTCAAGATCGATCATAATAATTATTATTGTGTGAGAAATTTTATCTTAAATAAATAGTTATAGAAAGATTTCTGTTTTTAAAACTAACATAGGATGGATATTAGATGATTGACACAACTTCAAATGTGTATACTCTATGACAAACTATTCTTTTCATACAAATTTCTACATGATTAGTTTAATTCTAAGATTTAATTCAAATACAATATGCATGTGATATTATATGATGTAGAGTAACTAATATTATTTTTAAGCTAAAATATAATTGTTTTTAATAAAACTTAATTTCATTATTACTGCTTTTTAAATGCGTATAAATTATTGAGATATCGGGTCAAAACGACCACACCGTGACTGAATAATACAGTATAATAGTATACACAATATAACCCGTATATGTCAGCTCTTTGATGTCCATCTATTCGAGTTATATATCCATCGTTAATTTATTCTTAGTAATTAACAAATCAAATTTCATCATCAACCTTCGACCATCGATACCCTGGAAACACCAAACCGGATATCCGGTTAGTTTTCTCTCTTGCAATTATTCCTTGCATCAACATTTGTACGTTTAACCTTTCACAGCTCACACTATTTCAGTAATCATATTTCCCCATACTTGGTAAATATTTACTACCTACACTGTAATATACTGTTATACCCATGAACATATTTGTACGCCTTATACTATTATTTACAGATCAAAACTTAATTTGTCGTCAATTATTGTGATCTCGCTTGTAAGATTAAAAAAAAAATCTATACCCAAATTGTTTAATAATAATGAATTCATTTTTTTTCTAATCCTAGTTTATACTACGAGAACACTCAAATTCGATAAAGGATTTCCCAATGTTAATGTTATCTTTACATTTTTAGTCTTATTTATATACCCGATGGTAGGAATTACGACAAAACAAAAAAAACATGTTTTTTTTTACAACAGATCCATCACCAAAATGTCTGTGTGTTCATTTCCAACGCGGTTTTCCACGATTACTATAAAATGTATTTTTTGGAATTAAAATTATACCTTATTGTTTCAATGCGCTGAGAAAAATTATTAGTATACATGATTGGTGTTTTCGAATTGTATCTGGATGACTAAAAGTGATATTAAGTTGTATTATAGGCGCAAGTATCTACCTAGTAATCTACCTATATAGATTGATCGATTATGTTGGATCTAACAGTTAGTATTTATACATAATTGCACGTCATCATCGCATTATAACCAGAACAATGGATCTATACTCGTTCATTGGGGGCGACATATTATTATATCTTTTGTATCTTTTATGTATTGGGTATAATATTATAATCATGACATGTTCCTCATTCAAATAGTCATCTCCCCCCCCCCCCGTACCACATTAGCGAAAAAAATGTCAATGGTTGTGTGTTGAGTCGGTATGTGAAACCGGACGGAGTGAAGTTTTAAAGTTAATAATTTTTTTTCTAACCATTTAATTCAGCTCGTAAGTTTATTTTTTAATTAGGTAACTTAAAAAATTAATTAGCTTAATAAAATCAACTTAAGAAATGACTTCGATTTTCGGCAGTTGATCTAATAAATCACAAATGAAATTAAAAATATTTTGCTTTAGTGACTTAATGCATTGGTATTACTCCTATAAACATGGTTTTAAATAAAAAAAATAATCCAACACCCACCGTAATATTTACTTTTAGTACTGTTATTTATATTCTATACAAAATTTCTTGATAAAATAGTAGTATAATAATATTATATAGATTATAGATACAAAATAATACATACAATATTATTATACGTAATAAAAATAAAATTATCGGTAACAAAATACGGAAGCGTCGGCAGTTATTCTTGAAATAGGAAAAAAAAAGATTCTAAAAATAATTTAAAATTAAATCATTGTTTAAAATATTTAGATGCATCAAATATTATGGTTCATTCTTGATACTAAATCGAATAAATGAAAGGTATTGATGATGATGATAAAAGTTCATTAAAATAGTTTATTATAATTAAAGTTATAATAATAAGCACAATCACTATTTATGTGATCCACGTACTAATTAAAAATGTAGATAAACTTTTTTTAATCTAACTTAAGCTGATATATTTTTTCTTTTTTAACTTCAAACTTAGCAAGCTTTAATTTATTATTTGTTTACTATTATATAAATTCAGACTTAACGATCTTATGTTAACTTAACTTAACTAGAGTTAATTATTTTCATTGACTTTACCACCTTTATGTATTACCTATTATGATTTGTGGTACTCTATGGGTACAACTTTTACCGTGTTTTCAAACCAAGTCTGTACCTAATAGGTAACTCATCAAAAATATATAACATATTTTACGTTGTAAGAAAAATAAATAATGATCATCCATACTATATGAATGGTAGGATAATAATAATTATATTATATTCTTATATCTATATATTATAATAAACATTCGACATGTATAGAATTTATTACATTTGTTTATAATTTGTTAATGTATAGGTACTTGTGCGGTAAATTACAATGTAGCTAAAGGTGAATTTATATGTTGTTTTAAATGTATACAAAACATTGATTAAATTAAGATTAATTATTTACCCAATTATTTTTATCGAGGTAAATGTATATATATAACTATATAAATAAGTAAGCTCCGTATTATCAACTATATGAGTACGCTTAGTGTTCTCAACTAATTTTAGGTTTTTGAAATAAGAAAAAAATACAGCACAACCATAATGCATTAATGTGTTTAAGTTATATCCATTATATATCATACATAAGAAACAAATTAAAAATATAATATAGGAATATATAGCCATCTACCATATGAATTCATTACCAGAGTTGTTATAGTACAAACACAATGTACTGAAAGAAATAAACCATTTTAAAATTGAATAAGTCACTAAGCAAGTCACTGAAAATATGTGGGTTGATACACATTAAAACCGAATAAATATAATCATATTAATAATTGTAATGCATTGAGCGATATTTTTAAAGAAGGAATAATAAAAATATATATATTATTAAATTAACAATTTATCTAAGTAGGTAAATAACCTGTTAAAAATATAAATCACGTAACTTTTGTAATATTAATAGAGTGTTCCACATAGTAGGATAAAAGTATAATGCAACATTGACTGCATAAGTGTTCAAAATATTATATTCCTTTTAAATGTTATAACATTTTTGGACATAGATAAATAATTTAGAACATTTTGTAAAATAAGAATTTATTTTATGTTACCTAATTGATTTCCGTCTGTTGGCATAATTGTTAACAGAAAAAAAACCTAACTGAAAAATTGTCAAAATCTTGTAATTGGCGATTTTCTAAAAAATATAATTATAAAAAGATTTATGAGTAGACGCCAAATTGGTCAGTGAAATAGGTACGTTTAATTATTTCTCCCTAATACGTTTTTTTTCTTAAGAAATGTTTTTGACAATTTATAATGAATCCAACTATTTCCCGAGATTAAAAAAAAAATATAGTATTTCCAGTGATAATATAAATGTAAAAGATCAAACGCTGACATAGTTCACGTGTTGACGTCAGTCAAGAGACAAAAAAACGTCATTCTGTTATTAACAATTCTCCATTTTGCTACAATTAACTATCTTTAATAATATGGTATCTGGTATCTAGTATCTAATATATTTTTTTAAAAGCTTTTCGATACTAAAAATATCAGGTATCCGTAACGAATTTGTTACATTGAAGTCCACTAGGTAAATTATATTCCTCCATCATTTGTTTTTTTCTCGAAAACTAACTAAACATTTCCATATTTTATTCAGTTTATAATTTATATTTATAAGACACGTACGTATGTTTAATCCAGTTCATTAGCGTTTAAAATTAAAAAAACCAAAACGTATATTTTTTTTATTTAAACATTTTAATATTGTATGCATTGAACGTTTATATTATTTTATATATTTATACCTCATCCTTTCATTTTCAGATATTTCAATACGAACCCTATATGTTTTCGTGTCTTGGACCAATACCTAATCATTTAGTTTTTACAATTAAAACAATACAATTATAAAATTCACCTGTTTTTATTTTAATAAATTTAACTTAATGTTTTATTAACTTGTTTATAGATAGATATTAATAATACTTATTTGTTTACTTACATTAGTTTTTTCTAAGTCATAAAATAACGTTTAACAGCAATCCACATTTTCATCAATATTTAAACCAGCATCCCGAACAAACAATAAGTATTAGTTTTAAACATCATACCTTAACATTTTATAAGAAAATATGTGGATATTATGGAAACATTTCAACGGCTTTTGTTGTACAATTAATAGCGAGCACCTTAATAATAACCTCTACTTATATATATATATATTTTTTTTTTTTGGCCTGTGATTCTACAATAATTTAACTCTCGAGAACGGGATAATCTAAATCCAGGATTTCCGATTCAACGCGTCATTGTTTGACTGGGATTATGATAATCATAATATTTTACTTGTATTTATAAGAATGAAAGTGGAAATTATTGTGGCCTAACGTCACAGTTAAACGTAAACGTGACCTAATTGCAAGTTTCATTATCTCTGTGAAAATAATATTTATATATATATGTTTATATGGTATATTTGTATAATTATTATAATCTTACCAGTAACAAAATATATGTAATCTAAAATTTTGCAAAATTCCTTTGAGAAGATAAAAATGTTTGGTATAAACCCATTTAACGTACACTGTAACGATATGAACTGTCTAAAAGCTCACAAATAAAAGATTTGTTCCGTGTAAAAATAAAATACATAATCAAAATATCTAATTTAAAATACTATTATATTGTGGTAAAGTATAAAGGTCGAATGGAGATTATTAAATTGTACCTAAGATCTCAATTTGCCTTAGCTATATCAAAAGAATATAATATCAAAGGGAGATATGAATACAACGGTAACGCTCTCAAGACTTACCTACTCTTTGGAATTTTAGCCAAAATGATAATTACGTTATTTTAAAATAATACGAGTATATACCTACCATATTATACTCATAATATAATACTATTGTGAGTATAGCGTATACCTATATATGCTATATACATATTACATTATACACTTTCACAAGTAAATATATTATAGGTATTTCGGATAAAGTGGTAAATATACCGACATTTTCTGCAATAAATCACTAGACAATTTGTTCATTTTTTTCACAATTTATTATTTACAACTAATAAATCAAAAATGTGTTATGGTGTGTAGTTTATCACGTAAGCTCAGGCTAGGCTCAGGCGATAGATGAAATAGATTATCTCAAACATCATTAAAACTATTCTGTCACTTCATTTAATAATATACTTTTATTGGAAGATTTTAGAAATTTCAGGTGTTATTTGTTATTTATTATATGTTAAAAATTGTTTTAAAGATGTTTTATTTTAGGTATTGAATGAATTAATAATTATTATTGTCCTTAACTAATCTCTTTAAAATTAAATCTTTTTTTCTAAAATGTAGTCTGAGATTTATATTGAATAATAAATAAATATATATGTATAGTATATAAAATAAAATATTTACGGTGTACGCACCATTATGTAGGAGCATATTTATATCTTAACTTTTAACAAACATTGAAAAAAAATTATGCCAGTTTCAATAAAAATTGAAATATAATTGTTTAAGCATAAAATATCATGTCATGCTTTTTTATCATAATATTATGATAGCAATAAATAAGTAATAGCTCGTTTATCAGAAAAAAAGTTTTTATTAACACTCTGCTTTCTAAAACGTGTCGTGCAGAATAAATATTTTAAAGCTTCATTTTCAATTTAAATTTGCATTAATCGTTGTTATTTTTATTTTTTATTTTAACTCGATATTTTAAAGACTTTGGCATTCCATGTATTGTATAAAGTGAAGAATGTATAATGCTGGGCCATTTTAGAAATAACTTGACGAAGTTTATATGTTTGAAAATAATTAATACATTGTTGAAATCTGTCAAGTATTTAATATAATTACGATAAAGGAATTTCTAGGTTTGCTAGTCGGCAGTATCATAAATAATTTAACTCTTTAATTACATAATATATATTGAAAATTCTTTCTCTTATAACCCTAGCATGAGTAGGTACTGCTTTATACGCAGTTTTCACCTTTCATATAATATCATCATAGCTATAGAAACTGTATTTCATGAAACGTATAACTTCAGTAATTGTAAATAGAAAAATTATAAATGATACTTAAATAAAATAAAAATCTCATGTACCTATATTATATTTTACAGGTTTTTTTCTTCTTTTTAACTCCCAATAAAATACAACTTTGAGTGAAGAATGTTTGAATCTAAAATGTCTAAATTATTTGTTATCTATGAATAAAAAAAAATATTTTATTTGGCATCATTGTATGTACTATATATATAAAATATAACCAAACAAACACATTGATAAATTTAAAAGTCAAATACGTTAAAACCAAATTCTTTCAATGATGATTTAGGTCAAGTATAACATTTTCAAATTAAAATATGCTGACAGGGGCTTCATTCAAATACTTATATATTTTCACTTTTTATTGTCATCAAAATAACCCACCCAAAATTTGACACTTCATTAAAATATTATCGAAGCCATTGAATTTGAGAATTTTAATATCAATATTTCTATAATATTAACAACAAGGAATTTTTTTTCTTTAGATAGGTTAACCGATAGCAATATCACATTAGCAAAAAGCAAAAAGATTAAGTTGTCATGATAAAACTTAGGAGCAATAAGAGTCTGTTAAGTGTCTTAGAGTTATTTTTTTTTCTTTTTTGGAATTTTGTACACATTTTCATGTAAAAAACTAAATAATACTTCAGTTAATAATCAAATAAAGTAAAATGTATACTAAATAAGTTATTGGAATCATTTTGAATTGATAATTAATGTTGTTTTTAAGGCCTATAATATAATATTATAAAGTATATAAGTTTTCCGTTTTTGTATAATATAATTAACAATTTCTATGTTTATTAATAATTAAGTATTAAATAAAATGTTTAAATATTTCAACACACTGTCGTTCATAGTTTAATTAAAAAATAAGATACGTTAATAAAGATATTATTTTATAAGCTTATAAATTGCAGTTAACTATTGAATTTTTCCCCAAAAATTAGCCTTTTAGACGAAGATTTTAATTTAAATTTGATAATATAACTATTTACTAAACTTAGTTATTAGAACAACCTATAAAATTCAGCATAAGTCAGTCTTAATTATTATAATGGTGTGAACTACCATTACAGTACTTTTACGTTATCTTTTATTACACTATAAATATGTAAGTCTTTTTTAGCAATTGAATTATAATTGGTACGCCTTTTACATTTAAAAATATCAATATTTTCCAAAATAATCAGAAAACCTAACATTTTTTTTAAAAAAAATATGAACATTTGTAAAAAAATTGAATATTATTATTAAAATAATTAATTAAACTAAAGTTCATATTAACCCATAAATGTCGACTGTCTTAGTTCAGAATAATTGTTTTTAACATGACGTTTAACACGCTCATTAAAATGTCTACTTATTCGACTATTACAATACACCGGAAACATTTATCAACTTTAAACATTTAAAAATAAAAGTATAGATTTATTTGCAATTTGTGTTATATTACTAGCTATCCTTGTACGATTTGTGGTCTCAATGAAATGACGCCTCGTATGTGACTCAGACGTTGTTCAATTTGTTATTTAATACTCATCATTCGCAAACGATACGGCGTTCCTTTTATACCTTTATAACTATCCCCGTTTACTTTGTTGCCAGTAAAAAAATACCTCCTCTTATACGGGACTTTTTAAAACTTATTTCATCATTAACTGGCTTTGTGGACATTGTGGCCTCCCAGCCCACCACGTCAGACCATGCGCTCACTTTATTACTTCGTTTTCGTTCTTTTTGACTTTTTTTCTTTCGCCTCCCGAGGGTCGTAATTGATGTTTTACAGCCTTTCTAAAAAATTGGACTATCATCAAATGCAAAAATAATTTTTCAAACTCTACTGGTAGTTCCAGAAACAAACAAAGTCTTCAGTTTTATTATATTATAGTATAAAATTAATACATGATATGCATATAATTGCAGTGTCCATTTTGTGTAATATAACATAAATAAATCATTGTACCAAATAATTCAGATCATAGATGATTTCCATTTTTTAAACTTGACTAGGTAGTCTTAAAATCAATCACTAAAGTATACGTTCAGTCGTATTGAACCAGTGTTTTTTTTTTTTTTATTTGTAAATCTAGTGACTAGTCCCTGTTATCTTTGTTTATTTATTCGTGCACGATATAACGTAACAATTAAAATATTATGTAAATCAGTAACATTTATTAAAATATGTATATAATAAAAAACTATACGAGTAGTAAACGTTTTATTTTGAATACAGTGTTTGAATGTCTTGTAACGATGTCAGGTGCCTACCGTTATATTCACTTACATTTATCTCAGTACGATAGTTGAGTGGAATTTTTTTGTTAAAAATCAATTTAAGTTAAGATCTAAAAACAAATTACAATATTGTATTCTATTATCTGCCTTGATTATTTTCTCTGCGATTGTAATTTGATTTTTGTGTCCACATTCACGCCGAATTTATATATTTTTTTTACTGGAATTACAAAATTTGTGGGAAAAATTTATATTGGATAAATAATATATAAATATTTGTATGTAAGCTTTAAGTAGTTTAAAATATTGTAATATACATTTTAATGTATTGTTAAATATTTTATGATAATTATACAAGATGTAAAATATATTATATTTGTATATTGTTTGTATAATATATATATAATATATATAAATTGCAAATTATAATAAAGCGAACAATGAACACGACGAGAATTTGTTAATGCTCACAATTTACAAACATTGTCCGTCGTAATTCTTGAATCACGGGAACATTCGTATTTGTTATCATTTTAATAGGTATCTATGTTGTATAACAATTCAAGATTGTATAAATACTTAAAAAACCATTAAAAAGCCCTTAAAGTACATTTAATATTCTAAAAATGTCGAAAAACAATGTTGGTGTGTCAACATTCTTCAAAATTTAATACATAATTCTATAAAAATTGTCTTTACCTATATCTGTATATAAATATTATTATTATTATTTTGTTATTTTTTATTTATGAGTTTGACGGTATTCATCATTCTAAAAAAGTGCTACCTATTTTTCAGGCAGAAATTCGTAAAAACTTTTCTTTTTATATCTAAGTTTTGAAAATGTAATACAAGATTACAATATTTCATACTAAAACCATTAAATCTAATAAATATTATAAATCAATTATTTTTTTTTATACAGATGTTCAGTTATAATGTAGACGAAATTAATCATTTAAACGATACAATAAATAATTATTTTATTTATTTTATTACAATTTAAAATAATTTTTTATTAGATCTTTGAATTTTTAAGTATATTATATTATTATAAATTTTACTATATCACATTTTTGATTTTTTTTTTTTTTTAATTTTCAGCCTAATGCAGTACTAAGTACTAAAAATAGAATAAATAACTTTTAATTTCTATTTATTAAAAAATAATATATTTCATGAAATATATTGTAATATTATATAGGCTGACGTCTGTTTCCGCTCAAAATAAATTTTTGTGTATAATTATATATCGTTCAATTCAAATTTAACACATCCATAATAGTGACCCACTCAACCTAATGTACAGCAGAGTGGTACTCACTTACCTAATTTTTTATTATCGTTTATGGTAAAATATTATTGATTTAGTCGCATGTAGCTAGATAATATAAAATTATTTTTTACAATCTAGAATATAGTTTACACAGCAGCAAGCTGCTGCTGACATACGGGTTTAAAATCGAAACTATCTATTTACATTTATGATTCCCGTATATTATCAATGAAGTTTTTTACAATTCATCATTTAAATTTCTTGTTTTATTAAAATCAATAGATAGCATAATTGAAAATAAATACATAAAATAATAAAATATTATTCTACAATTTTATTTCCGTTTTTTTTTTTTTTTTGTAGTTCATATTTAACAACTGCGTTGGACTTATTTGATTGATATGATATAATAATTTATTGACACTAAACAAACAACAACAGATTAAAAGAACTGAAAAAATAATACAATTATGAGTTTTTGTGAATTCTTATATTTTTTATATTCAAACAAATTTCAATGATTTCTTTTTTTTTTTTGTAGAAGAGGGTATTTGATTTTTACTTTTGGCAGTCAATACTCTAAATACGAATCTGCTAACTCTAAATTTAAGATTTTGTTTAGATAATTATAAAAACCAAAGTCTTTGATCAAATAACAACCGAATAATACGGCAGAAGGCGTATTTTACGAAAATAACCTAATGGCAAAGTCAAAATCGATTGACATTGCGATTAACTTAAATGTATTTCGGTCATATTGACAATTCTAATTTTAATAAAAAAAGAACAACAGTTTAGTTGTTACTGTCACTCGACACTTTTTTATACATATTGGTAGTGTTGATAATATAATATAATAATTGAACAATGATAATACACTGATAGGTGTAATTAATAAAAAAACGTCACATTTAAATATTTCATGTTTCTCTTATGGTGACAATATCAAATATTGTAAGTGCAAGTTAATTTTACTTATTACACATTTTGTAAACGTTTCTTAACAAGCATGCACTTATTGTAAAATACACAACCAGGAAACCTAATCTAAAGGAATTCTACAACGATTGTCTTGTTCAACATATGACTTGCAATGTTTTATCGATATTTTACATAACGTTATTCGATTACACACTCTACTTTGCGTGTTTGTAAAACATTACGATAATTTATTTCGTATATTATTCCATTTCTTTTTTTACTGAATCCGCCAAATATCATTATACCTGTGTAGTTTATACGAGTTGACAGTTGGTGTTATGTTATTTTCCAAAGCATAATTTAAAAAAGCTATGAACGTTTTCTCTTACGGAATTTTCTACTAGGTAAATATAATATTATATTATAATACATTATAAACATTTGTATAGTTTAATTTAAATATATTGTATACGGAAACATATTTATTTGAGTATTTTGAGTATATATTTTTTTTTTATCAAATGTTCTAAATTTTATTGAAAAATTAATAACACATACGTAGTGTTGAATATCTACTGATATCGGCGTTTACGGACCATCGACGAAGTTCTTCACCTCCGTGTCGTCGCCTGTCGGACCAGTGACAGAGCCTAGTGAGCCTTTATAATAAGAGAGTGGCCAACTCGGTGAACGTTTTCTATTGGTTGGCGCCATTTTTCATCCAAATTGTTCAAATCATGTAGACATAGTTAGAGAGCCTGTATAATAATGTAACATTATAAAGGCCCTCTAGACATAGTTATTTAAATCCATAGATTACCTATATTATAGACGTATAAATACTAGTAATGTTTGGACGAAAAATGGCTGCTATCACACCAGTTGGCCACTCTCTTATTATACAGGCTCTCTAACAGAGCCTATCGGGCCTGTCTGGCGACCGGTGTTGGTGAGTTGCGGCCCAATCCCTAAATAACGTACGAGTTTCGGCCCTGGTTTATGAGAGGTACGTACGAATTGCGTGGGATTGTCCATGGGAACATAGCGTCTGCTGAAATATAGTTTTCAAAAATGCAGTCTGTAAATTTCACCATCTGGTCATTTTCAGCAGGCTGTATTGCCATAAAGTCGTCAGTAAAGCAGTCTATGACGTTTTCAGGCTCCAAAAATGGTAATCCAAAAAAATATTTTAAATAATGACTATCGTCTGTGTTATTTTTCCTCCAACAACTTTTCCCTAAATGAAACCGACAACCTCTTATTTTTGCATTAGGGAAGACTTCCGCTGTAGCACTATGGATTGCTGGTTCAAAATCTATAAAAAATGTCAGTATATTAAAGCACGATACACCGATGGATATGGAGTAACGAATTATACATGTTGAAATGCACACGTGTATGTAGTACTTAACTTGTTGGGCAGTAAAAAAAAACACAAGAGGTAAATACACTTCATTTTTAAGACCATGTATGGTAAAAAGTGGTATACAGTTTTTTGGACCGCTTTTGAACATCCCATCGACGTATATTTTCTTTACGTCACATAGAATTTTTATGTTTTGTTCCGTATAAAACCCAACTATCGAATTTTCTTTATCATTTACAAATAAAAACTGTTCACCAACGTTCGTTTTAATTTCCATGGATCCAAAAGCAGTATGTAATTCTTCAATTCAGCTAGGCAGAGAAGGATGCACAGATAGACGGGCGCGATGAATATTATGTCGAATTAATGATAAATCGTTGTTAGTCAAAGTCGGTATATCACCTTGTTTCAATTCCGAGTGAATAAGTTTTGACGGTTTGCAAGAAATGTCTACCAAAGCTTTTCTTATCAAAGAATTACTCATTATTTGCCTATTTAGAGCTTTTTTGTCAGGTTCACTATGTTCGTGATTGGTGTTACTTTCAACTATTTCATTTGAAAGTGATAATTTAATAAAGTATTTACAATTTTTGACACAGCAAGGCAACCGCTGTACACCATTTTGTAATGTCTTATGAAAACAGTATTTGTAGCCATCGTAGATAATAAGAGGCTTCGATTTTTCAATTTATACAAATTTCATGACGAACTATATTAAAATACGAATTATATATTAAGAAAACTTACACGAACAACGATTGATTTCGGAATGAATACGCATTGACAATTTTCATTTTTCCATTTGAAATTATCCGATTATCATAGTTATACGGCAGATAATACGATAAAGTGATAAATATTATTATCTTTATCATATTATACAAAAAATATAACTTCCCAATTTCCCATACGTGTTGAACATTTTGTTTATCGTTATTTGGTTATCGCTTTGTATATTCAACACCGCATCTTCCAGGTGCATAAGTAATAGGCAAGACTGGGCATTAACGAATTAAAAGTTAGAATTAAGTTAAAACATTAAATTAATTAACGAAGTTAACGATATACTAATTAAAGATATAATAATAAGAATTATATGTATATTAATTAAAGAGTTAACGATAAAATATGAGTAACTTTTAACTTAACTTAACTTTATTATTTTAAAATAATTTAACTTATCGAAATAAAAAAAAAAACATTAACTTTTCCAGCCTTGGTAATAGGTATATATAATATATGTTATATAGGTAAGGTACATAGGTAATGATAATTACTCGGGCCGCAACTAACCTATACCTAAAATATTATCGGGCCAGAATTCACCGGTCTCCAACACCCGAAACTCAAGAGTCAGGCCGCAACTCACCCACAGCCCTGGCGACGCTCCGTCTGGTCGGCGGCGATCGCATCTTTTGTTTTTTCTTTATCTTTTGGCAGCCGCCAAACACGTTGGTACCTTTTGGTTTTTGCGCGGTTTATCGAGCAGGCTGACTGACGATTGCGTTTCGTCTATTGGTTCTGCACCGTCGTGAGTTCGTGTGTGCCGATCGTCGTTTACCTTTTGTTACACGTCGGTCGATATATTACAACTCCAAAAACTTCCGTTTAGTGGTTTTCCCGTGTTCTTACACGTCGTCGTCGGGACACCTCCGTTTCGGGGATTCACGGTTCAGCGCTCCCGTCACACCCACGCCATCGTTAATATTCAGCGGTCCGTCCAGATCGGCAACAATGTCGAGTTAACAAAAGGGATATCAAAGGATTATCACCGCTGCGCTGGGTGACGTTATCTCTTTATTATTATTATCAGTTGTTATTATTATTATTATTATTATTTACGTAATATTTATTACGTTGTCACTATATTTATGTATTGTAAAATTGCATATGTATATATTTGTGTAATATTAGAGCGGTGCATTTGGCCCGACTGTTATATCATATGGTTGTGTTTTTATATCTTTTAATTTATATATTAAAATTAAAAGGTGTCATCTCACCCCTGTAATTTGTATTGTAGTGAATTTTCTTCATTATTGTGAATTAATTAAATTATTCTATATTGTGTTATTTTAAAATTGAATGTATCCAAACCCATCGACTTTCCTCTGGGTCGATAGTAAAATGTTGTGTTCACATGTAGTTATACGTAATGCACAAGTAGGTTATGTTAATAATGTATTAATAATTGCAGGTAATTTTAACTTTATACACATTACACATAAAATAATACTATATCACATTTGAGATCAACACGATCGATTAAATAAACATGTGTTAATCGTGAATTTTGGGTTGTGAGAGGTTTCATGACATGTAATGTGCGTGTTGTTCAATAAAAGGTTTAAAAGAAAAATCTGAAAAAATCTAACACCTTATAACAGTTGCAATATGATGAATGCACTGTGTTTATATAATATACACAATATTATTATATGCACGTAAAATATTAAATTATTATTACATTTGAGATGATCATGATCAATTATAGACTATAATATATTATGTTCATAGTGTACTTCGAGTCATGAGAGGATTCGTGACATATATCGTGCATGTTGAAAAAAAAAGGTTAAACGGGAAAATCTGAAAAAAACCTAACCTATAAGTATAATTAAAGTGTTTTTCTTTGCAATAATGGGTTGTATCGCGTGTGTCGAAAACGATTCGTTTTTTTATTTTTTTTTTTTATCGGATTTTCAAGTTTTTTCTTCGTTTTGTTTGTCAATAAGTTTTGGGTTAGAAGAAGAACTTACTTTGAAAGTTTCTATATATTTATTTTATCGATTTAAAAAATATGATAAAAAATATTCTTTAATATATAAACGCAGTGAACATTAATTTAACAGTGTTATTATTAGTATGTTGCAAGTCAAAGAAAAAATAATTACATGGGTCACAATAAAGGTCATTCAAAATATACATTTATTTTGTTAATAATAAATAAACAGTCATTCTCCCATGAAGTGTTGAAATTTCTATTTTCATCATCAATTTTACGCTTTTTTGCGAACATTATTATAAGCTCTACAAAAAAAAAAAAAAAAAACGAAAATAATAAATAAATTCAACGACAGCCCGATACGAATGTATAAACAACTATGGTTAAAAGTTATACGTGTGTATATTATACTATACATGACATTTACACATTTAACGATGATCAATTTCATACATATAGATAATAGAATATAGAGTATAGACGATTAACTTTAAAATTGTATGATATAATTTGGAAATGTAGGACGGGCCAGATTAAAAAAGCTCGTGGGCTGCCAGTTGCCCACTCCTGGTATAGACTATATATTGTATACTTCTACGCACTTAGTTTTATTACGATAATACACACATATGCCCAATAGCAACCATAATACAAAATTTGAAATTCATCCACGTTCTCAGCGGCTGAATAAGTGGTGTTTGATAATTACGTTTTGTGGAATAAACGATGTTTGTAATTTTACAATGTCTAAAAATGCATTAATAGCATCGCTCTTTAAATACGAATTATGTATTGCTATCTCATAATACATGCTATTATGATACGTACGATCGGCAGTAGATAAATTAACTATCGTAGTGTTGTGTCGAAACGCTTCGGGACAATACAATTCATTAGAGCTGGACCGATAATATTTTTTTTCTGATACCCGATATTCTGATGATACAGTCGATTTAAAACCGATATTTTACGAGTATTTCCATGAACTTAAAAAAAGATATTATATTTTGCAAAAACAAATAGCCAATAGTCGATATACAAACCATGGTTACCGCGGCTACCGTATTTCGTTTTTGAATTTTTTTAGTTTTGATTTTTTTTTAACCGATTATTAAAATCAATTTTTTTTTTTTTGAAATCGAAGGTATTTTTAACAATTCTGTGAAAAAAAAATTGGAAAAAAGTTAAATAGCGTCGTCACAAAATGGGTACATAAAGACCTGTTCTTTTATATAATGTAAGAATCACATAACTTTTTGTGTTCAATAAAATTGAATTTATGCTTAATATTACAGCGAATTAATGATCAAACGTATCAAAATGTTTATCTGATTTCGATTATCGGTTTTTACGATCTTTTAATGTTATGAACCTTTTTTCTACTAGTGTTTTGTACCAAGTGTTTTACATACTCATAACTCGAATAAAAAATTAAAATATCGTAAAAACCGACGACGAGAGACAGCAGATAATGTTTTTACTTTAGGCCAATTCACTTAAATATTATTTGTAGTTAAAAACACAACATCGATAAAACCAAACACAAATTTGGTATGCTGTTTGTAAGACTGATACAACATACATTTAACTATCAAATCAAACTATCGGGCTTTCGGTTCAGTTAGCTAATCGAACTGTTCGCATTAAACGTCACTGATAGGATCACATGTTATTATTGTGTTTCAGGTCACCATATACGTCAAACCAAATAAATAATATTCGTTACGATTTCGTGGACTATGTATATAATACACTCGCGGGACCTTATATAACGTCATATCTACAATGTTAACGTCTGCACACTACGGTTATCAGCGATGAATAACCTAAGCCCTAAGTCCGAGGACTGGCGCAATATTATATCTTTATTTTGTTGTGATTTTGGCGTTCTGGAAGCTGCTGTTATACGCGCGTAGTCCGCCAACGCGATATGGACGCGGTTTATCTATGTTTTCACATGATTAGGACCAGGCTTTTATTACTCTCATAACATTTATAGCAGCGGACAGCGGTAGTGATTGCACTAATGATAGTGATTTAGGCCGCGTATACACCAGTATACAGGTTGAATAACCCTATCGACCATGGTAACACCCCAGTTTATTGTTCTCTAACAATACCTACACAGTTATTCTGTATTCAAAAATTTAGATCTTTGGAATTTTTAAAGTACACATTTATTAAAGACCACATTTTAAAATCGTTGATTATTTCTACACCTCTAAAGGATAGTCGATTTATAATTTAATTACCTATGTGTACTAATGGGTTAACGGCAATGGGTTTGGGAGATAATGTGATGGATATGGTGATTGGACAACTGTAATTACTAATATTAAATATTAATGTATCAACGTTTGTAACTTGTAAACATGGTTCAAGTATACTGGATCACGTTAAATTGTATCTATTTTATGTTTTTGGTAAATAATTTTTAAGGACAATAGTTATCTCAAGTGTACAGTTATTGAAAATCAAGAAAATATTCTTTGAATGTTGCACCATAGTTAACCATGTTCAAATAAAATTGCCTGTTAAATAATATTATCAATAATAAAAAAAAAGAGTTCACAGATATTATGATCTTTAGATATGTTTAAAAATGTCAATACATTCATTATTAAAGGGAAAATGACGTCCAAGCGAACTTGATGAATCATTCTGTATATATATTATATTTATTGTCTGTGTATGAATATCGAGTATATATTATTATCATTAATACATTATGAAACCGTCTGTGCAACGAACCAAACCCGACAAACATACGTCTCGTGTGCCCAGGCCCTAAATATGTCATCACTGATATGGAGGGTTGATTCCGAATCCCGTGGTCATGGTAATAATGACGGTATTTAGACCATCGTCCAATGCACATAACGCTATATTATTACTAACGATAGTAATGTGTGTTTGTATACTTTATAGTTTATTTAGTTTTTGAACCTTTTTTTTTTTCAAACACGATGAGTGGTATTATAATAGAAAATTATGTATGCATTTTGTGTTTGTGTGTGCAGTTACTAGTTACTGTATATTGTTTATGCACCCTCCCCCTCAAACAAATCATTGATTTATAAATAAAACTTCGTAATATCTGTCTATTCCTACGGTTCAAAAATATTCAGTGATTATACTGCATAATCAGACTATATTTAAAAAAAAAATAAAATATACTATTTTCCTTTTAATTGTTGTTTATTTTAATAGTTGAAATTATAGAAAAATCAATCGTACCATTCTTATTTTCAATTGATTTTATCAAACACACCATATAGATTCGAATCCTATTGATACTGGCTAAATTTTGGTGACAATAGTATTTAACCGAATGGCTATTATTAGTAGGTATATTTACCTAACTAATGTGTTACACTTTATTTTAGTTTGAAAATATGTACATGCTATTTAATAATAAAATTAAGCTCATCGATACATTAAAAATAAAGGTTAATTAACTAAAAACATTGAAAAAATAACAAAATATTTTTATATAAACTATTTATATTTGTGTACATTTTAAATAAATAAATATGTAATATTATAATATATTGAGATCACGGTGATTGAATTTTCCACTTTGCATAATATGTATAATGATTCACTGCATATATTGGGATAACAGAAAAATAACTATCATCTAGTAAGTTTTAGTATCATATTATGTGACATTGTCTAATAATATTTATTTATAATTTTTTTCTTTTTTGGAGTAAATCAATGCGAGTGTGACGCAAAGACATAAAGTTATCGTCGAGATTCAATACAAATTAGTTATGTTACTCTATGATACAAACAAACCACACAATGGATGTTAAAACATTTCAACTCGTATACAGACCTAAAAAAATTACCGACATCACTCGGACGGTTTATAATGGCATTTGTTTTCGTATCGTGTGCGGTTCGCGAATCTAATGGACTTTAGCGTACTTATATAGGAATGATATACGCGAGATTTCTATCGAAAATGGCGGCATTTAGGTAGCTGTTGTTGTAACACCGTGATAATGAAAAAAGATGGTAATCGAATTTGGCTCGACTATTTCTCCAAGTACTGTCGTCGCCTGGAAATTATTCTACATTATAGGCCGTATTCATTTATAACTTTTAACACTAACATCGCGCACAATGTACTCATCACTAATAGTAACGTATAGTTTAAACAACGAATTCGATTGTATCGATATTATAATGTCGACGTCAAACTTATGGTTGTAACATATGGCGTTTGTCGCATTAATATTATGCTGACGTATCTCATACTATAACCTATCTGAGCACGAATATGTGTAGCACACACACACACACACACACGTCGTACACTGGTGCTAATATCAGCCTCACGATACCGTTCACGATAAATGTTAAATATTAAACAGCTCGGTTAATGTGTCGAACGCGTTTTATGCACGTCAAACGTCAGGGATTATCATTACTGTTACATGTTATTATTGTATATAGTGATCACTATTAATTTTCGTTGATTACACGGCTATACAGTATATGACATTGATATGATGGGCAGTGTAAGACAGACGAACCGTGTGAAAATTAGATATATTATTATTTCCAAGCATATAATTTGCATTTGTGTTGTGTGCGTTTGACAGCAATAAAATAATGTAATATACATAATACTTTAATTATCGTTCTCTCTATAGTATACAATATGTCGCATCCACAAAGTGAAAGTGCTCATTTCGTGAACTGAATTTAGAAATAATGAAATTCGTCCAGACCGTGAATTTTTACTAAAATACATTATACAGTCATATTTTATTTTATGTAATGTATAATTTATGTTATATAGGTAGTATATACTAAGTCTAAAGGTAGGTTTCACGATCTTGACGTTATGTGTCACGGTCAAATTAAACGAACGGTCTTAATTTTATAAGCCTGTCGTTATTGTTATTTACCAATCGGGTGAAAATGAAGATGGAATTCAAAGGGAGTGATATTGCAGCGGCGCAAAATATTATTCGCCGACTTTATACTCTCCTGTCGAGTTTGTGAGTTTATACCTCCGAGTTTTCCCCCGTGTGCAGATTTTAGTTACAGATAACGTCCGCAGAGGGTTTTGCCGTCTTTACGCCTGTGTATTGTTATACGTAGTTATATATAGCACACGTATTATAGGTAACGACATTAATTTAGCTATCGGCGGTACGATCGCCTCCACCTGACTACCCTTGACCCGGCGATGTTCAGGAGGAGGCGACCACGACACCTTTCTAGCCTAACAGCAACGCCGTTCCAACGCCATAATTTTTATTGTAGATATAGCTGACTATAGTGTGCTTAATTATATAAATTCGTACTCTTAATTATTTGTGTTTGTATTATAATTATCATGTTCCATAGTATCAACAGTTCAAATAAATAACTAAAATACAAAAAAGACCAAAATAAATATTATTCATATATCTGTATAAAAATTATTATAAATAGGTACATGGTCACAACTTTTTTTTTGTGTATTTTATGTTAAAACTTTGACGAATTTCGTCTAAGTCGTAAAACATTAAAAACTATTTTGTGGTGAAAAATTCTTAAAAACTTTATTTTTTGTATATTGTTTCTAAGTTTTGAAAATTTTTAATATAAGATTCTTCAAAAGTAATTCATATTTGAACCATAAAATCTAAAAAAAAAAAAAAAAATGTATTAAGGCAATTATTTTTTAAAGTCATTTTAATTTACAATTTGAACGAAATTACTTATACAAATGATAAATAAAGATGTATTAATTGTTTTGTTTTAATTTAAAACATAATTAGTGGGAACTAACTTATTTATGTATTTTATATCACTGTGAATTTTAGTAATAATATTTTTGGTGTATTTTGAAATAGTATCTATTTATAGGTACTTTTTCAGGTTTTTCAAATATCTATTCTAAATTTGTTTTTTGTCCCCTTTAGGTACCTATTTACAATTTTTTTTTCTGGTTATATACCCATCGGTCATCATATTTCACTAACCACCTAACATTCAACTAAGTCCATCACTGAAATGCCTGCAACATACCAGAGATTGAAAAATGTTGTCGTTATGACTGTAGTTTAATTGTTTTTGTAAACAAAAATGTATATGATAATAGTATTATTTAATAAAACAATAATAAATTAAAGAATAAAAAAGGTCCGTCTTTCCAACATATAGCGACACATGCAGGATGGGTTGTGGAATATAGCGATTAATTACACACGATTGTGGTTTTATTTAAATTATAAGTTATTATTATTATTTTTTTAAAACCTAACCACGAGAACGTAAACCCTCGACTTTATGCATAATCCAAATTCAATGGCAACAATTAATAATAGAATGTTTTCTTTACCGTATTATGTCACGTTTAGTCGCGTAGTGTCGTCTATCGTATTATTTGCATGTTATTAAGAGACTTAAATAGTTTAAGTCGGAAGTACTTAATATTTTGGCAATATTCATTTTTATACACTATTACACTTTTTATTTAACGGTGTACTTTGATAATTAATTAACTATGTTATTACACACATCCAGGTTATTTTTACATTTTGGGTTTTAGCTTATTTGGTAATTTTTATCGATCGTACATTACCAGTTATTACACTATAAATAAACTTTTTTAAAAGCTTGTTAAAATTATTTTATCAAAAAAATAGATTATATATTTCAATAATAAATAATAATAATTGTACTTACTTACAATTCCAAATAAATTAATAAAATTAAAAAAAAACACTTGTAAAATTCAAAAAAAAAAAAAAAAAAAATGAATAATTAATATAATATCTATAATTCGATAAAAATTAATACGTTTTACGTTTAATACCTAATATTTGCAATACTCATTTTCCAGAGCAATATTATAATTTATTGAATAAATATAAACTATAACCACGTGAGGAAGACAAATTTAAATACCATTATTATCAAGACACCGTTCTATATATATATATATATATATACATATATAGCTTAACGCATGTAAATAAGTTAGGTAATGCAAACAATAATAATATAAATTAAAGTATTCACATGTACAAAATTTAACTTTACCCAACATATTATTATAATTTTCGAACCGTAAAGTTTCTCTCGTTCATTACAGATTGTGTATCGTAACTACGTATTTGTTATTGACGTTCTGTCATTTACATAGTTCTAGATAATATGAGATGATAGTAACAGTCGTATAATTTTATGCATCGGCATTATGTCACGAACAAAAAATACTTAAAAAAACTTTTAGTTTTCATAAGATAAGCATGTTTGTTTGAGAAGTGTCAACGAAGAATAAGCTAAAAATTTGACGTAATATCTAATGCATAAATTCAACTAAAAACAATAAAAAATATAATCTTATTATTGAAAAATGTCATAACATTTATAATACTTAGGTACGCTTTATAATACATATCAAGTGCATATAATATTATAATACTTATACAGCAGGGTTGAAAAAAGGATTATATCCCTAACGAAATGCACATTCAGTATAGGTATTTCGTTTAATGGAAGGTTATAGTTTTTTTTTCCTACTTTAAATTAGCGTTTTTTATTATTATCTATCACGACTTGATGATAAATAAAAATGTGCTGGAAATCAAAACGATCACTATTTTAACGTTAAGTATAATTTTTATGTTGTTTAAATTATTAGTTTAATGGTTTTTGGCGGTACCAAATTGACACGAACCAGAGTATTACATCATTGCATAATAGCTAGACTGTTGATTGTTTTAATCGTACCATACTAATATACGTATTGGAATAGTTTCAATGATCGTATATTTAATTTTTATTATTATTACCAACATTATAAAAAAAGTTCATATTGTGTATAGGACAGTATAGGTGCATATGGTATTTTTTTTTTAAATGCATATGTTGTTTATGAGAATTTGAAGACTGAACACAACGTGGTAGTAAATAGGAATTTAAATGTTTTATACACTTATGCACTGAACTAGAGTGACAAATATTATATCATAAGTCATTAAAGATAAATTCAGAACCCACTATGCGCCCCACCAGCTATCGGACGTTTCTGGCATGACACAAAAACTCATATCTGACGTACTGATTTATGTAGTTAAGGCGTTAAGCGATAAGAATTCTAATAACGAATTTAAATTTGCCACTTTAATGTGACAAGTTGATTAATATGTATACTTGAGATAATATTATACTCTCCCACATGGTTTTATTTATTTTTGTTTTGTTTTATGTTATGAAAATAAAACAATTAAAGTTGAGGACGTATTGCAATATATGTTTATATTTACATTTTTTTCGCAATTAACTTTCTTATATTTTAAAGCGAATAGTTTAAAAAATGAGGGAAGGATTATTCCAAGTAGGTATCTAAACAAAAAACAAATTTAAACTCGATTTTAGAATTCTTATCGCTTACTATTTGAATAAAACATTAAAATCGCTGTACACCACCTCAATGAATCGCCACTTCTCATCCCCATAAATAACATAGATTTAAATAAAATAAAATATTTATTCAAGCCCATGTAAAATAACTTAAAATAATAATTAAAATAGAATATAACTAAAATATGAAGTATGAAAAGAATTGTATTTGAAGGGAAAATGTAAAACGTGCATCTATATTCTATAATCTATATAGATAAGTAAAATAATACAAACAATATTAGGTAAATATACCTACTTTGGCTCCCTAAGTACTAATTATAAAATCTAATGTTTTAGTTTGAGTTTTTCTTCTTTTTTTTATTCCAACAAACGGTAGTTGATACGTTTAACTTAAGTCGCAATTATATTGTACAGCGATTTGCATATTTTAAAAAATACATCGTGGGATTTGTTATGTTGTAACACGTTTCCTCGAGTTTTCCATTATAACACGATTCTGTACGGCCCTTATCGACAACGGAATCGTGAATATTTTAATTCACACTATTTCGTACATTTTGTACTTAAGATTTTTGTGCAATGTTCCATAAGGTTACTTATTTGACTTATAGAGTTTTATATTATAAAGATATATAATTAAAATATCTCAAAATCAACAAAACTGTTATAGGTATAAGGTATACGTCGTTTTTTTTCTATCTATAATGAATTTTTTCTAAAAAAAAATATAGAACTAGAGACCCCTTAATAATAATTTTGCTGCCTATTTTCACCACCCACTGCATTATATTTAAAAATTACTATAGATACTCGTTCTTCGTACTTTAATGTTTGCATAATGTAGATAACAATTATTTTCACTGTTCTTTAGTGTGACGATCATTTTTCAATTCTGAAATTGGTACTGTTAAAAAATAGTATTTATTATATTTATGAAATTTATTTATCGCTATTTGCTATTGGAAACAGTTAGCTACTGTCACCGTGTAAAAACAACACAAACATACGGTTAGGTGGTTATATCAAATATATAGAAAAAATAGAGACACACAATTTGTAGCTAGTATAGTATATTAATTTAAAAAAATAATTTTCTTAATTCAATTAATATGTATTTTATAAAAACTACGTAGTAGAAGTTGAGAAAGAAACGTTCAATTTTGACATTACAATAATATGTTCAAAATCCATTGGATGGATTTGTAATATAATACAGTATTTTAATATAAAATACGTGGAAATAAACATTTCTAATTTTTTTTTTCTCGTCGTTTATCTAATCATCATTATATTATAATACTTCAAACGTATTTCCATTGCGGATGTTATAATATATTATTAAAAATATTAATTAATGTATAATAAATTATACGAGGGTTGAACACAAAAGGAAGATGCAATTTTTACTCCCCCTCCATTACCCCGGACTACCATCAACCCCCACTTACCACCACAAAAAAATACCACAGCCGCTATTGTTGACCCGTTCACCATAAATGGGGCTCTGCGTACGCCTGATTAAATTGCAATAATATTCGTTTTGGGCGTACCGCGAAACTTTAAATATTAATAATATAATATAAACGCAATATTATATTGCTGACAGTTTGTTGTAGCCGGCGGCGGCGTCGCCGTACGTTAAATAAATTATTTTCTGAAAACTTTAAAGTGTATATATTATTATAGTCGTTTTCAACGAACGATGACTACGACGATGACGACGATGATGTCATCCCGATTTAATTTTTAACGCCATCTATTATACACACAATATGTATATACTGACTAACAATCCTCGTGAACTTTGTTTCCTGTACAAAGTACATCCGTGTTAAATTTGGTTGCCTATAGTGCTACTAACATTTACCGTAACACATGTGGATAAACAATATTTTTGTTTTCCTGATTTAATGTATAGATAATATTACTTTTAAAATATAAACTTTACATAGCTGTAGTACCACCCATCATTACCGTTTTTGACCATTTAACAGCAATATATATATATATATTTTTAGTTGATTTGACTTTTCTTTATTATTTAAAGATTCAAATTTAATTTTCCTTTTCATTCTGGACCAAAAATCAACAACTCATAAGGTTTCAATAATGTAAACCAAAAAAAAAAAAAAAAGAAAAAGTTAAAAAGTTTTATAACGTATAACTACTGTCTATATCAATACTTTTCACTAAAAAACTAATTTCTAATACTAATTAACAAATAATGGTATAATACGTGAATGAAAAAAAAAATAGTTGTGTGCATATTTGTCAATTATTTAAAATATTAATAACTCGATTTTTGGTAACTTATAGAATTAAAAATAGTCTTAAAAATTGCTCCGCGATGTACTCTTTCATAAAAAAAAAAAAAAAATCATATGATAAATAGTTTCAGAGAGCATGCATGACATAGATTTCCGTTTTCACATTAATAATATGTATATTTTGTATACTTTATCCGGAAATTTTAATTACAGGCCATAAAATATAAGTAATAATTAAAGAAACTTTCAATTCACGATGGATTTTTGGTGTGCTTAATGAATTAATATTTTATGTTACACTTTATGCGTCTAGTAGGCGTCACTTTGCGTAGACCGAGTACACACGTACCTTGCTGGAATATTCATGTCAGTGTGATTTTGTATGAGTAGATCGAGAAGATGCTGTAGAATATTATTTAATATATAAGATATCAAGCAATATCACTCGGCCACATTATAAATATTTTAATAAAACTGGTGTATCGATGCGTGGGGGTAAAAAAATGTATTCACCAAAATATATAAACCATAAACTCTAGTCGTTCATTTTTAAAAAGTCTTTAAACTCCTTTTATGACTTACAAACAAATCGTAAGTATACCAATACCGCCGTTAATTAATATAATTAAATGCATAACAGTTAATTAAAAAAAAAAAAAAAAAAAAATGTGCCATGAATAGTTTGAAAAATATAGTTTCATAGTTGATGATAATCTTGAAACTATATATTATGCAATTATATTATTATCGGATATATAATACGATAACTTAAATATCTTATATCACTTAATGCGTTATAATTTTACAAAAAAAAATTATTTTTATCTCATAAATATGTAATATTGCATTCTTCTTTTATTTATTTTAAAACATTTATGAAGGGTCTACTTTCGGTGTCACAGTTATATTATATTATCCTATACAATATTATTATGACGAATAACTTAGGTATATACAAAACATTTTATTATTATAACGCACCGCGTGGAGCTCGAATTTAAAACGCGATATGTGATATATGAAAAAATAAACTAAAAAAGCGGTCAAGTGGGTACCGCTCTGCTGTACATTAAATGCTGTGTGGATCACTATTATATTATATTATAGGAGTGTTAAATTTTAATCCAATGATAGGTATCATTGTATATGAAAAACGATTCTGAACAGAGATGATTTGTCAGCATAGGATATGATTTCGAATTGTTGGTGAAAAAAGTGGTGTATGTTTAATGGATTGAATAAGCTGAATATACCAGAATTTAAGTTCTTTTATAATTATTATAAACTAAACTTATGGAAAATCTCATATTGAATTTTCAACTCTTAGCTACTTATACAAACATTTTTATGAATTATATCTACAAAATAATTTGCAAATATTCATAGTTATGACGAATTTTTGTCAATATTTGAACTTCAAATGCTAATAAAAAAAAATTGTGTCTATGTATTCTTATAATTTTTTAATCACTATAAGAATAACTTATGAGGAATTTTGTATTAAATTTTCAAGTATTTTGATTGGGCCAAATTTTTTCGACACTTAAAAAAACAATTTTCAGAAAAAAATGAAAATTTCAGTTGTTTATAAATAAGTCAAAAAAAGTCAAAAAATTTTGAAAATTTAATTGTATATATATAACACTAACATAAAAATTTGGTGAAAATTTCAAGTATTTACAATGATTAGTTTTTGAATTACAACCATATAAAAAAATCGATTTGGTCGAAAACTGGTTTTGCGTAAAAATTTCCGTTTCTCTTTAATTTTTTCTTGTTTTTCTCAATGTTTTTGAAAACCATTGGGAATTTCAAAAAATGACCTCCCAATGCACCAACTATATTCACTTTGCCATCGGAAACCACCCCCAAAGTTTTAAATTGAAGCATTTTTTCGACACGTTCTCGTGTATACAGACAAAAAAAACATTGTAAAATCAATACATTCATCGCTCGGCTCAGGATCTAAAATACGTCAATCTCACCGATTTGAACCTGAATCCAAAACTATGATTTCCAATTATTATTGTGATTGTCTTATGACGTTTAACATAATCGATAATAATAATATTATTATTATACAGGTAGGTACAATCGTATGTGATAGTATCGTATTAGTCGTAATAAACAATTCGATTTAAATGGAAAACGGAAAATATATCACTAGAGAATAATAATCACACCATCGCCTCGGCGTGGGGGTGGATAAAATACACACGCGCTCACAGAAATATTATATTGCGTTTTTTATTCGCTCAGAGGGATTTTGCGTAGGTAAAACAATATACCCAACAGGACCGGTGGCGCGTCCCTGCGTTATATACATATGCGCGTACGCGGTAATATATTATTATTATTATTTTTATTACGATAATTTATTATACGTCCAACGAATGTGACGATGATAATAATAATATACTATATAATATTACTATAACGTGATTATGATCGTAGTCCGATTTTTCGGTAATGCGTTAACCGGGCGTAGACAGATGAAATTATTCTCAATATATAGGGTGATTCATCAAGCATACTCATTACTCATCACTCCCATTTTCAAATTCAATGATTTTACGTGAATTTTGATTTTAGAATCTTTTTAGATATAGGTACTTAAATATCAAATTTTCATATTTTTGACATTTTTTATGCTCGTACTAAGAGGTTTCTTAAGGCAATGCAAATGTTTTTATTTTTCAAGTGAGAAATCACTCTTTTTCACATTTAATGGATAATATTGTTTGTGTGTTTTAATGTAATTAATTCATAACCAGATGAGTTGTTATTCAGTTTTTATATCATATTGATTGTATTAAGAATAATAGTCGTCAAAAATGACTTTATAAAATTATCATACAAATGTAATTTAATCAGATAAAGTGTATGTGTTACAGTTAAAACTTAAAAATTAATACATTATTATAAATGACAAACATTTTAGAATTACCGTAGTAATAGCCGTGGTTATATTTTTCAAATCTACTACATGGACCTATTTATTATCTTTAGTATACGAAGTTAAAATATAATTCAAAAATTACTCTATAAAATGTTGCCTTTGATACATGAAAAATGTTTAGAAAAACTATTCACTAAATAATTTACAATAAAAAAGGGGAGTTCAAATTTGAAGAACAGAAGTTTGTATCTCCACTGGACACTCCTTGAGTACGTATTTAAAAAATCTCAAGAATTTGAAAATATGGTATTTAAATATAATTAAAAATTTCAAAATATCAGATTTTGATCAACTGTTTTATTGAAGAATCAAAAGAGGGTGATCAGCTCGACGATTCACCCTGTATACCACATACATCGTTATAGGTATAATAATATTATTGTAAATTGGCTGTAGAGGGCGCTCACACACAATATAATACGCATAATTCATTCGACCGACCCATCAGTCCTCCGCCACCGCCATTCCTTGATGTACAATATGATTGCAATATATTATATTATATTGTATATATACCTATACATACGTGTGTATTCAATATAGGAGATATACACACTACTGTATAATATATATATATATGCGTATTTATTGTACGTTTATGTACCTAATTTATTGAATAAGCCGTTTACCGTTTAGACGTATCTGGAATACAAATAATGTATGATGGGGGGGAGACTTCTGTTCTCCACCATCGACCGATTGAAATCGGCAATTTTTTTAATAGTATATGCTTTTATACTCAGGGTAAATTGTAATATTAAAAATAAAATTCAGTACCTAGCTAAATATTTTGTTTACATAAAATGTGTACATTTAATTAGAATGACAGAGTTGCTAAATTTGTTGTTTAAATTTTCACGTTCCTATAAATTCTGAAAAATCTTCTAATGCCTTTTATTTACAAATATTTAAGCCAATTATGTTCAAAATGTCCATGTGAATGGAACTACGAGATTAGCCAAATAATACTCCATTTTAATTATTTTAACTTTAACTTTTTTTTATAATTATAATTTATATTATTAGACTTAATGGTTGAATTATTTTTTGTTATTTTCATTAATCTTTATTCTGTTATTTATTACCTATCTTTATATCTGTTTAAATTCTCTTTGTTATTTCATTCATATTTAAAACTGTCTATAGACAATTCTAACTCTGGGAAACTAAATTACTATATTACTATATTAAAATAGAACTTTAATACTTTTGGTTTATCGGAGTTGAGACCGACAAATTTGGTAGGTTCTTCGAGTTGTCTCTTCAGAACTAACCAAGTGAAGGTTAACTGAATAGTCTACCAAGAAATGTGTTTGTTTGTTACATTGTTTTTCTTTTAATTTTGTTAAGTAAAAACAATAGTATAAATAAACTTTAAGTGGAATATTATAATAATAAAATTATTTAAATGATACTGAATTTAAAAAGTCAAATCTGAAAATGTATTTTTTTGTATATTTGTTTAACAGTAAAATGTTTGTTTTCAATGTTTTTTTCTTGGCATTTGTTAATTTACTTCGTAATTTATTGTATGTAATATGTATATGACTATATTCCTAGAAGAGTGTCATCAAGAATAAAAATATATGGCTTTCCTGGTTCCTAAGTGAAAAAATGCATTTAATTTTGAATAACTTTGTTGTAACCAACTATATAGATACTTATGATATCTATACGGCTTTGATTCAAAAATTCTAAGATGATAATCTGAATTCCATTCAAACATATTAAAGTAGCATGGATTCAATTCAATCTTATCTATCTAATTCCCTAAGTCACAACCTATCAATCAATATATCAATATTACCAATCTAAGCGTTTCAGTTTAAAAAAAGCGCAACACCCGTATGAGTGTAGTTATATTACTATTATCTCCCCTTAAATGCACATCAATATTTAAGAGAATTGGCATATTATCAAGTTTACATAACAAAATTTTCTGTGCTTTAATTAGAGCTCATATACAATATTTCAATATTTATGCAAGCTATGGCTATTATGATGTAAAGTATTACAGTTTAAAAATGTTCATAAATACTAACATTGATTTTAGGAATATATTGAAGTCTAGAACATCATACCAATATATTTTAATGCACAGATATACATTGAATTGTGAATGGGATTCCATTCAATTTTATGGCGTTGATTTGTTGTTGTTTTTTTTTTTTTTTGTGTATTCATTTCATTAAATTGATGTCCAAGTCCAATAAAATATTTATTAAAATTTATATGAATCTAGTTGGTTAGATTTTTTTTTTTAAATCAGAAATTCTAATGTTACGATTTTTTTTTTTTGGGTTTGCATACTCAAGTATATTATTCTAATTTGTGCATATTATAGATAAACGAGATACTTTTAATGCTAATAATAAAATTCAAAACGATGGTGGAAAACAGGACACAAGTAATGGAAACATTCCCTTTATTCCATCGCCAACATAATATAACCACACTAATCGTCCATGCGCATATCATTTAAGATAAACAGTAGAAAAAATAAGTGTACCTGACCTATATGCATTATGTATGTGTTTATATAATATTATTGTACGATGCAAGAGAATACCACTAACAAAAACATTTCGTCGGAAATTGTTTCGCAGAGCTATAGTCGTTAAATTTTGTTTTCCACACCGAAAAAACCAGGTTGTGGCGTTTGACGTGTGTGCGAGTGTCTTGTGTTTTCGACCGATTCAGCATGTTTCCATTTTTACCCTTGTTATATTATCCTACTTTGCCTTTGTCGGCACGCGAACCGTATATAGATCGACCGTGCGTGCAATATACTAATTCACGTCCTGTTCCACGTGGCTATTGAAATGAAAAATTAATCCATAACAAACGCAGTTATTACGTCATCTGTTTTATTTATATTATTACTCACTATTGACAAAAAGTATATTATTATCATTGTTATAACTTATAAATGTTATTACATATCCGATCCTATGTCTAGTAAAAATTACCCATTTGAATGTCACCCTTTTCCTCTCTTTCTCTATATAACTAAAGACATCATTCTGGATGATTACCTGTCGAATAATGTGTAGGTATAGAAACAAATAATTGTGTATCCCGCTGATGAGCTTTACTACGTCTGTCAATTGGACGGATGAGAACGATGAGTTTAATAATGCACCGAGACCATACGGGTCGGTCATGTCCATGACTTAACGCGAAACAGTATACCTACCTAGTAAATTATATTGAAATAAATATTTAGAAAAAAAAGTTTTATTTAAAATATATATATATTTAAGCAACATTTTTAAAATGTATACAAAATTACGTATTTGAACGAAGAATAACGACTTTATTCTTGTTGTTCAAGAATATTGTTCACCAGGATTTGTAACATGTACATATATTATTATTACATTTAGATTAAGTTGATAACTTTAAGGTTAACCCATAATAAAGGTTTCCAACATCACCTGTGTTATGTTAAATAAAATTTGAAGTGGTTTTTGTATGTAAAATATAAATATATAATAATATGTTTGATAAAACCTAAAGAAAATCAATGTTATAAACTATACTCTACCTAATTATATATTAGTTACTAATATTTTTAAGTGTAATAAGTCATAAAATGTTGAAACCTCCGAGTCTACAATATGGTATAATTATAGACTATTTTAATAATTAAATATTAATAATTAATTTACGATAAATTCTACGTTTTAAAAGAAAATTAATTCAATCTTCCCGATTATTTTTTTTATTTTTTCTTATTTTTTTTATAATATCATAAAATTAATATACCTAGTAATATAGGTCGTCGCTCAAATTAGTGTTTCGTGTGCAATAAATTACTATTAAATTCAAATTTAAGATACAAATTACATTAACGAGATTCAATTGAAACCTGTCCTAATATATAGAATAACCTGCAGCTATTATCTTTATTTTAATTTTCGAAACGATGAATAATTTTTTTTTACATTGATCAGAACAAATTTATTACAAATATCATATACCTATGGATTTAATACGTTATACTAACATATTATATACTTCTTTAAAGTAATAATCTATTATAAGCCTGTACTATCCAGGACAAAATATTATGAAAAGAATACCTATTCAATTACACGAGAATGTATTATTATATAATAACTAAAAGTATGGCTATTGTAGTACGTAATGATGCGTAATATTATATGTTTTTAAAACGTATTAGAAAAAGGAAATATGTTCGATAATTCGATAAGGTCTTATTAATACAACGATAATGGGGGAATCAGCTTACCGCCATTATAAAAAAAAAAAAAAAAACCATTAGGTACTTACCAATTAAATGTATGTATGATGGTCGAGCCTTTCTGCTGGAAGAGAATAATACATAACACATAATAATAGAAGTTAGTATAAGTAGCACTATTTTGTAGATGTAAATAAATTTTCACCTCTCAGCATCTTAAATGTCAGTTTATGGCTTAAAAAAAATGAAATGATGCCGTAATACATTATTCTTTTAATTTTTACTATAAAAATTGTTTATGATCTACTTAACCACGTCTATGCCATCATTATTTATTTAAAAATGTTTACATCATATGGCCCTTTTTAATACAATAATATTATTTGCAACGTAATAAAACTATTCTAATAACAGTACAATTATTAATATAACACATAAACAATTGTTGTTCTTCTTTTTATTTCATATTACAATACTAAATAATATGTATACTGCGGTAGTTATGCCATATTCTCGGTACCTTAATGATAATATTAGCACAAGACACAAGTCATGCTCTCTACAGAGTGTTTTTTATACTCCTTAGTATTGGAGACAATAACCCATTGAGAAACTTATACCATCAAAGATCTCTATTCAATTTCTATGTACAATTATATTATATATCGGTGATCGATCGAGCACGCTATAGTCAGTTAATCATAATCATCTTCGCTCAGTATTGTTTTTTGTATACAATAATTGAATGATGTATCATTCTATTCAAATTTTACACACCCATTATTATAGTGACCTACTCAACTTATAATTTATAGTAGAGAGTTATTCATTTTCCTATATTTTTTTGTTGGGAGAAGATGGAGAGGATAAATCTTTCCTAAAATTTGATAATTAAAGCTTTCTTACAATATAAAAAGGATCTTCAGAAACAAAAATAAAACATACCGTTATTATATATTTAATTTAATATTCTACACTTATTTAAAATTTTCTTTAAGAAAAACACGTCACCCACTTTGGCCTTGCCCTTACTTGTTATGTAGTAATATCATTTAGTTATGTTTATCTCACACTAAAATCAATTATGGGTTAACTAATCTGAAAGTGGGACGTGTATAATCAGCAAGACATGTCTTATTTGTTTGCAAAAATTATAATTTTTGGAATCGTTGACTTGCATTATACCATTGTATACACTTCAAGGTCTTGATTTTTGCTCGAGTTCCCTTTCGCCAAAATACATGAATTTTGTTATTCCTGTATGCAATTATTTTAGTACCTATATTATATATTTAAATTTTATGGGTAAAGTTAAGTCTCGCGGGAGTGAATAATTTGGATACGCGATCCTATAGACAAAACCGACCCAATACGATATCAAAAGTTTATCAAACCTATGGTTTTACTTTCGAACAATAAACATTATAATACTTTATTTACCACGGTTTGTGAGCAGCTTTTTATCATTATACCTAATTAAAACAACGAGCATGATTAATTAATAACGACATCATTGTTGTTATTATTAATAGGAAACGTGACATAATTTAAGCACTTATGGAGAATCATTGTTCGTTTGCGGTTGTTTCCTATCAACTGCGTTAATGTACCTACTTTCTAAAAACATAAACACCTGTTGCACTGCGTTGATAATTTTAATTGTTAGTAGAATAAAAAAAAATAATGTTGATCACTTGCATGTACATCTTATGTTCAACACGTCTTATAGATTATAACTTAATTTATTATAATTTTTGTTTTGATCTAGTCTTACCATTTTTTAAACTTTGGTAACTAGCACTCTTTTTTTTTCGTTGTAGTAAACTTGTTTGAATGAGCACACAGAGCTTCCGCCAATTCATTACTGTTTTAGACTTAATTGTTTATTTTATTTGTTCATTTCTATCTTTATTTGTAAACGATAAAAAATTCATGTACCGATATTCTATGCTGTTTACTATCTGTTACTGTTTTTCTTTCTGAGTTTGGTTTAAGAAGGTGTGTTAGTAGCAAGAAACATAACTGACAATTTTTGCTTAGCTGTTGTTTCTAAAGAAAATGACTTCACGATCCACAATATCAACTTTTTATGGATGAATATGTCATTAATGAGTGACACATTTTTTAAATTTTCATGTAAACATCTAAAAAATATATTGTACCCGTCATATAGTAACTGAATGGTCTAGTATATAGGTAGGTACTGACTTACCGTTTTTAACTTCAATATGTAATAATATGATGAATATATTATCCATGTAGATAGGTTTAAAATATATAATATTATGAAAGTAATTTTATTAAGGTAGGTAAATATTTCATTGATTTATATTTCAATGGCGAAATACATATAAGAACGTCTGTAATATCCTATAAAAAATTTTATTATAACTATTATAATTTTTGTATATTTTTCGAGCTTCATAATTCTAAGTATATTAGTACATTCCATTGTCATCCAAACACGTATAAACGGAAGCATCTCTTGGTTTTCCGAAAATCTTTCGTATTAGTCACCATCATAATTACACATATGATCAGAGCACTGATGTATTACCTATAGTATTATTATAAACCATTATGCAGGAGAATTTGTAAGGATGGTATAATATTATTATATGCATATACCTATGACAGCTTTTGTATAATATGTCTCGTGATCGGACTGCAGCATGCATAATAGCAGGTTTTAGTCGTCAATCATAATTCCGTCCATTTTCAGAGGTCAAAACCATATTCTATAATAACTCGTATAATTTACAGAACGTTAGAAATGTATGGAATAATCTTAAATACGTGAATTAAAACACTGCAGGGTTGTTTTAGTTATGTGTACAGTATTTTAATAATATATTATGGGAAAACAGTTATTACAAAAATGGCAAGTTATGTATACACCTAATGAATTAATAAGCCACCACCATTCAAGTTAATATTCACTGCTAGTTTACTTACCATAGTAATCGAATTATATGGATTCATACAAAACTTATAATTCGTTTATGGACAGTATACCGATGTTTTAAAGACGGCGATAGAGACCGGTGCTAATATTAATATATGTATACAATTCTTATTATTACCATTAATACCATTACCAAAGAAAATAACCACAGATTATACGATTATTATTTTACTGTATTATTATTAGGCAGTTTAATATGTTACACAATAGCTTAAAATTATACATGAATAATAATAAAAACAATATTTGCAACATAAACAATGACGGGCGGACACGATATTAATGACGTGCACGCCGAGTTCTATATTATTACACAAACAAGTTATAAGTAATAAGTTAAAGTAATAGAAGTTCCTCAACATTTAAATAACCAATATATTTTTTTTTATATATACCTGCAGATAGTTACTACAAGATTAACGGCAATAATTATTTAGTGAAATTTACGAATGAAAATAAAATATTGTACATATATTATTATTATGAATTACAGAAGAAGAAATCCACCGGTAACGCTTCCTATTTTTTTATTCGTGCAAAATTGAAATTTGTATTCTTTATTTTTGTTTTATTGATTTAACAAATCTCTATGCCACTTTCGATGGAATATTACCAAGAACTACGTCGACTTATACCTAAGAAGTCATGGGTTTAAGAATGAGTGTTGTGTACAACTGTAAGTGGGAGTAAATACAACTTAGTATTTCTTATTCATCGAGCAAATCTAATACTATACACCCATTGTATGGTTTGTGTATTAGTCTTCTCTCACAGAATTTTTTGTTTGTGGTATTTACACTTCCGTACACAACGTAGAAGAGCATAAACAGTGTTTATAATGTATATACATATCTAATACTGCTCCGCGGAGAACACAAATGTATAGAGATACTGAGAACTGAAATTGATTCCTTGAAAACGATTTGAATTATTGCTTTTTTATTGTTAGGTATTGTTGTTATTATCGTTTTCTAATACGAGAATGAACAAATAGTTTATTTTACGGTTCGAGCTATAAAAACAAACTTTGAACTTCGACATCGGATGGCTACGCTACAGCGGCTAGTGCGTACAAGTAATACCAATGTTTAATAATGCGTGGCATACAGACTGCGAACTAAAAGTAAAATGGCATATACGTAATTGCATCAATGCGGAATTCGACATAGTATTTTATCGCGACAACGAAACAATCCGTAAAAAATTCGATCACTATTCCGCGTCGAATTACGGTCCGCTGAATTTTATTTTAATATTAACGCACGGGTCGTTGTAACCGCTATAAATTATGCTAATCAAACTAGATTGTTATATGCTAAAGTTATTAATGAACAATCTCTTGCTCGCCCAGTACACAAAACGGCATGTACGGCGTTCAATAAACTACTAACAAATCCTATTCGTTTGGCTACCCGAGTCACACGGAACGCTCCTGGGGGCAAATAACCCTGGGTCAGTATAGTAATTTACATAATTCCCAGTGTGTAGTCAAAAGTCGTAGTTATTTTACGCAAGAAAACGTCAAAGACTTGTGAGGTATAGTGCTTAGTATATTCACTAGTCACCTTGCTAATATATCGAGAAAAAAAACTCCCAACATCGGTATCCCTCAAAAGTGTACGTCGCACGCCACGTGACGATGTATAACAACTGTCGTTATTTTCATTCCACTACGATTATTCGATATTTTGCGAGTGAACACGTACTATTGTTAGTTTTTAATTGGTAAAAAAAAAAAAAAAACATGAGAGACGTTTTTGTTTTTTTGCTTATTAAATGATCGTGTTTTTATATTATATAACATTGAAAACATTCACTATTATTTAATGTGTGGCGTTGGCTATTTAACACTTGTCTCACATTTGCTCATCTAAGTAAAATCGAGTATTCAATACTAATTATCAGTAGTAACAGCAATAGAATTATAGATAACTATACCATACTCAAAAACAGAAAGAAAAAGATGAATAAGATATTTAATAAAGGATAGTAACTTAAAACTGATGCACATGCGCTTAACAAAGCCCAATAATTTAAACATATTAACAGTTTAATAGGACACATTTTAAATGTATGAATGTAAAAATATTCCTTTATTAAATATTAAACTTAGATTGATCACCTGATTCTTAGATAAAATTAAATTAACCTTATGAATCAGGTAATCACAGTCTATAAGATTATGAATTCTTGAATATAGTTCAGCAATTTAAAATATTTTATACATATATATATATCAACTCAATAGTTGTTGATATCTTCATAATTCATTCAGAGTGTAAATACAGACTATCAATAATTCAATACATTGTATAAAAGCTTATTATTATTTTTTGTCAGTAAAAATCAGACACTAGCGAAAACTCAAGAGTTCTGGAAGATCATTAACAAACAATTAAATAAAAGTGATTAGGTACAAGTTATGATCTTGAAGAATAGTTGAAGAAAAATGAAAGTACCTAATCAGATTACACACCATTTTCACACTATTTGTAACTATTAAGTATGTATTTACTAAACTAAAATAACAAGAGTAGGCAGAGATTCAGACTCTTGATGATTTAATCAAAGATTTATCATGACTCACATAATCACCTTTGAAAAATCGGTGTAAACATTATCAAACTAAGAACAATATCAAAAATCATTCATAACATTATCAAAAAAGTGGGTAAGTGGGTACCGCTCTACTGTACATTTGGTACCGCGTGGAATACTATTATATATTATAGGAGGGTTAAATTTGATTTCAAAGATAATTATCATTGTATACGAAAAACGATTCTGAACGAAGATACTTTGTCGGCCTAGGATATCATTTTCATTGTTTGTTGAAAAAGGTGGTATATGTTTTAATGGCCTGAATACATCAAAATTGAAGTTCTTTTATAATTATTAATTATTATAAGCTAAACTTATGGAAAATCTAGTATTGAATTTTAAAATCTTAGCTACTTATACAAACAATTATATAAATTATACCTACAAAATGATTTGAAAATATTCAGGAATTTGAGAAATTTTCGTCAATATGTAAACTTCAAATGCTAATAAAAAAAAAAAAAATTGTGCCTATGTATTATTATAATTTATTAACCACTATATAAAAAGAACTTATGAGAAACTTTGTATTAAATTTTCAAGTATTTCGATTGGGCCAAAAAAAATTTATCGACACTTCAAAAAATTTTTTTTCAGAAAATTTAAAATTTCAGTTGTCTATAAATAGCTCAAAAAAAGTCAAAATATTTTGAAAATTAAATCATGTAAAGAAAATGCGAATCACGACTTATACTTTTTGAATAATAACAAATTTTTAAAATAAATTATTTTTAAATATTTAATTTAAAATTCAAATACACTTAACATTTTTCCTATAATGATGCTTCGAGTTTTCTCTATAAATACTTGAAGGAAAACTTATCGTTGTATTTTTAATCCTTAGTTATAAACACAAACAATTTTATGATTTTCAAACTTCAAAATTACTTGCAAATTTTCACGTTTTCGACAGATTTTGTAAAAAATTGAACTATAAACGCTTATAAAAAAAAAATTGTGACTCATGAATTTTCATTTTTCTTAGTTACAATAAGAACAACTCATAAGGAACCATATAAAAAAAATCAATGTAGTCAAAAACTGGTTTTGCGTAAAAATTCCCGTTATTCCATCATTTTTTTTTTTTTTTTGTGTTTCTCGATTTTTTTGTTGGGAACAAAACTTTTGGGAATTTCAAAAAATGACCTCCTAAAAGTACCAACTAGATTCACTTTCCTATCAGACACGGGGCTGAATTTATAAATCTAAGCACTTTTACTGCTTCAAAACGTGGTGACAGACACAAAAAAAAAAAAAATAAATAAATAAATAAAAAAAAACACACATCATTGTAAAATCAATACATTCATCACTCCGTTCAGAATCTAAAACCAAATTATAAGTAAGTAAAGTACGATATAAACGAAAAGTAACTATTATTATTATATTATAGAAGATCTAATAGTATATACACATAATAATCTATTATCTATCTTGTTAAATCTAACAACCATTGTAGTTGATGCTCAACCAACAAAAAAAAAAAATTAATAAAAAAAAATATATATATTATGTATAATATTATCGATGATGGACTATAATTTGAAGCTCAAGATTTATTATCTGATATATTATTAATATGAATAATTTTACTTCATTGTAAAAAATCAGGGAAAATACCTTGGAATCCTTTTATACCTTGGTGTTTAATGAAAACGTATCAACCATAATATAATTATATATTTTGAATTTTAAGTACTTATATAGGTTAAAAGCAATAACCACAACGAATTACAATTCAGAAACTGCAGGTGCTTAGATATTAGACTAGTGTTCAGTATCCAGACCGTAGTTCAAAATAATCTATAAAATAATAGTACATCCATTTCACAGGATTTAAATAAGTTATAATTACTTACGGTCCTGTTATAGACGGATTACCTACTTGTGGTGGGTACTTACTACTTATGCTATCACCAATCGTTTTCAACCAATATACTTAATTTGTTTGAGACTAGCTGTTCGCAACAATTAAAATCGTTTTTTTTTAATCCTACAGGAATATATTTTTTTAAATATTATTGTAATGAGTTAAAAATATGGTAAGTAATTATTATTATGAAATAGTATTTCAATTTTTTTTATTTTTAATGTTTATCTTTAACTCATCACTTCGTATGATATTTTACAGGGTTGGATAAGAGAGTTTTTCCTTTTGAATAAATTAATGTATAGAAGATATCTATTACATTAATTTTCATTTACCTTACGAATAACTCGTGGTGGAAAACTGTATTTTGTAAGACTTTCATGTAATAGACGTTGAATGACAGAATGGGAAGAGGTATGTAAGAATATTGTATTCGACAGATCGAGATAAAATTACAATAACTTAAATTTATTACACTTATAAAAATTAAACATAAAAAGATCATACAATCATTAAAATTATGTTGGGTGATTGAGTGAGCCGAATAGGGTGGAATGGGCCGACAGAGCGGAATGGGCCGACTGGGCTGAATGGTATCGACTGAGCGAGGATTTTATTGTCGTGTGTCTTTTTATAGATATGATATGTCGCCTTTGTAATTGAATTTTCAGATTGCGACGTTGCTCATTCGCGTGTCATTAATGATATTTTATTTACTAAATAACTTATATTTGTACAGCTACAAAGATTGTGATGATTATTCCTAAATCTAAGAGTAATCTTAATTCATTATAATATACGTAAATAAAATAATATAATAATTAGGTAATAATAATCTATAATAGTCTATGTTTGTACAGCTGTAGAGATATGTTATTATAAATCTAAATAATTATATATCAAAATGTATATATCATTACATAATTTTTTGTATCATATTTTTGTTTTGGTTTCGTTAAAAATGTAGTGCTTTTTTTTTTTAAAAAAAAGAAAGTTTTATTTATTTTTTAGTTGATTTTTTGATCTGTCAATGAACTGAATCCAAAGTGCTATAAGGTATTTCACATTTATCCAATTCATTTATATACTTGTAACTATTTTTAAATTCTATTTAAATAATGAATGTGACTTATGAATTACGGTGATTCACTCCAATATAGTTGTTAGTTTAAGTAAATAATTTTAATTCGTAAGGTTGTGACTGTATGGTAATACAATTAAACAGTAATCGTATATTACAAACTATACATTTTGATTCTTAAAACTTAGCAACTATTTCAGTCTTAATTTACTGCACTTAAAACAGAAGAAAAAATCGTAAACTTACTGAAGTTGTTACTGTATACGTATACATGTTATGATATAATAATATACAAACAATTTCTAAACAGTTTTATATTTGTTTAAAAGGCTTAAATATAATAATTATTATTACCTACCTGCGTATATATAAGTATTTTTCCATTTGTCTAAAATAAAGGTAACAATACTGTATGCAGTATATCTGTATGTAAATTATATTTGATACACATTAAACGTTTTCACCTATATATATTATTATATACATATTTTTAATAAATATGATGATTCAACATGCATTATAACTTTTAATTTATAAGAAATTCGAGTGAACATATTTATAAACTTTATTAAATATAAAATATACTATTATTTATTAATCAATAATCCAATAATGGTTGGCAACTAGTAATAACTTTCCCAGAGTTTCGATATACAATTTTTGATTTTTATTTAGACGGTATTCGTCAGAACGTAAAAAAATAATTATATTTATAATTCCCAACACCCCACACCGGAAACATATCAATAATACTATAACCAAGACTATACACAACAATATTACAATCGTCGAAATATGATAGCCTGTAACGTTTAACATAATGCCACATCTCTTTGTACAACCTATAATCTACATATAACTAAAAACCAACCTGGTAGATGCGCACCAGTACTACACCACCAGATTCTCTATTTTGGACAACAACTGTATTTTATTTCTCAAACGGTGAGTATTCAATTTCCTCCGTAAAGCGAACATGCACAGAACACAGTTTACGCATGTACTGTATTCGGCGTGTATATTATTAGGTACAATACGGTAATTTGTCAAATTGTATTTTCATTACGTCCGATAGTACCCAAAATTTACATATTTTATTATATTATATTATTAATATAACATTTTATTACCCAAATCGAAACAAACGAGTCTGTTCAAAGTTTTCAGATTTTTTTTTTTTTTTTTACATATAAAAATAAAAATACCCTTAGTTTCGTGTTTTCAATTCAATAAAGGGTCCGGGAGTAGGTACTTTATTATGTAGCCATACAATTTACCGTGCAGTTTTCATTAAATAACGTCGCGCGGGCACATATAATGTGTAACGCGTTATTATACATCATGCAATGTAATATAATATAGGTATACGTACAACGTTACTGTTATTATACGCTCCACATAATGCCGAACATTCTATTTAAACATTTTGGTTGAATACGCTGCATTTGATATGCTACTAATCTGAACTTGCAGCGGGTCCGTATATTATTACAAAATTGTGCCAAAATTCTACGGCCGCTTATACACATTATATTATACCTACGATTCATCAGTGTCGTTTATTTAACGCTGTGGAGTATTAGAGTTTTGAGAAGTTGACAACGCCCGCTAACGAGAAACTTCAGATTTTGATGGTTCCGTTTACTTGCTCATTTAAAATTAAATTTTTAATTCTCGTCTAAGGATCTAAGAACATGTACTAGATATAACATAATATATTTAACTTTCGTGTACTTAAGATCGACAAGCTTCAGCACTATTCAAAACGTATTCAGTAAACACATTCGTTCAAAATGAACTGACATCTAAGTCATCTTGGTGAAAAACCAATTTTATAGAACTTCCTAAATATGTGGACTTCGTATGATAGGTATTATATTTATTAATCTATGACACTCGTTATTATAGCTTAGTGTTATTATAGCTAAGTGTGTGCTTAATACCTAAATTATGTTAATTTTATTCAAAATCCACTACAAAAGCAAATACATTAGGTCGTTTTAGTTATATAAACATTAGAATCAACACACGTGTTGATTAACTTACTAATAACGCAAATGTGTTTAATAATTTTTATTCAAAACTTGATTATAGTTATACGTCTATAGACGTACAAATTCATTATATCGCCTATATTTTATTAAACGTCTAGATAACATTATATATATAATTTTTTTTTAAATCAGAAGAATTAAACATACTTTGTTTTCAACTATTATTTTTAAATAATTTTGAGGGACACATTTAAATTGTGGTTAAAAATATATTGAAAATTACGTGTTATTCTTAAAATGTACTGGCGAGGTTCAATTTATTAATAAACACAAGATGTACTGCGGTTTTAAAACCATCGTTTTAAACCACATATTATTATGTAAATTTATTAAAATCCATAACCATCATAATGCTTTTTTTTTCATATGGCCTAACCAAAAATATAATATGAGTTATTACATAATTTATTTGGTAGTACAATATTATTATACATGATTAATTTCACATAATACTATGTATTATCTTCAAAAGTATACAGGTTTTCGGAAATACGTGTTTTACATAATAAATCCATTATGAATTTCCGAAAAAAGTGAAACATTTTTACTATTTTTTAAGTTTTTAAAATTTCTTAAAAATATTTTTTTTCCTAAAAATATATAATACATAAATATAATATCGAATTTAGTATTAATTATACTTGGGCTATTTTTATAAAATATAAATATTATTCGATTAATATAAATTACTGAATTGTATATCTTTTAAATCTTTTATCATTATTAAACAAAATAAACTAACTTAAAAACTAGGTACAGAATAATTTAGATTATAATATTCCTACATTTCCAAAAAAAGTGAACTGCAAAATAAATCACGGTCTTACAAGTAATTTTAAAAACAGAACTTGAAATCTCTACAATATACTCAATATAGCACGACAAATGTCGATAATTTGAAAATATTTTCTTTAATTCCAAATATTAGGTTTGAACGTTGCTAGATAAACAATAATATCAGCATTTATACTATGATGAAATTGACGCAGTGTGAACACAATAATATCTATATATTATAATCTATTCATCAATATTAATAATCTATATATTATATAGATACATACATATAATATATATATTATATACCTGTACAAATATATTATATTTAATGCGTTTCATATTTTCAGTGAAACAATATTTACAGAAATGTATACAGAATTTGTTGGTATTTGGTGCACAAAATTATTTACAATTTTAAAACTACACGTCTGCCCACAACAGCTGAAGAATTAATAAAACAAACTTATGACAATTGCAACCCTTGCGGTGTATTGTAAAATTCAAAATATTTCTCCACTGAAATATTATTTTACCAATAGAACGTGAATTCAACCGTAATAATAATGCATATCTACAATACACAATATTTTAGTATAGTTTAGTGAACACGTAGACTCCGTGTTTTTATGATGACATTTGGAGTATGATAGGTGCTATGTTATATTATAATATTTTTTATTATTATTCATAGAATGGGATTTGAGATATGAGTACATTTTTGAAATAATGCGTTTCGACTAACCATAATATAATAGTAATAATAATAACAACGATAGTAATAATATTATACACGACGAGTAGGTACGTAATGTCACCGTCGTTGGCATCCGAATCCGAGATGTATATTGCCTATTTATTCCGCCGTGTATACGTGAACAATAAAATAAAATGACTTAATTTACTAAACACAAACACTGGCATATATGGGTAGACCATACGCCAGCTAATACATATATATTATATTTTCTATTGTGTATACTATGAGGGTATATGTATGCGCTCGTTTCTGAGAGAAACGTTCAGAATAAACAGACGCTGAGGTGTTTATAGTCAGTGTGATTGACTTGTGCAAACATATTTTTAACCAGCACTAGGTATATAGGTTACTGAATCTTTTTTGTTTGTTTGTTTGTTTCAACGTTAATGGAGGATTTTCTTTCTTTTTTTTTTTCAGAATTTAGTAACGATATAATAACTATACTTATGTATACGTTATTTTATTTTATTCCATTTTTAATATTGCGAGTTTTGGTGAAATGAACCAAACAGACTCAGAGTTTTTACATTATTTAACAATTTTAACCGGACTGACTAGTGACCAAGAATATCGTGTCAATAAATTTGTTTAATTTAAAACAGAAAATAGAATATGCACCCTGAATGCAACCTAACTACTTTATTTCTAAAAAAAAAAAAAAAAATGTCATGTAAGCAGAGTAACGGATATTTATTTTAACACACAGACGAATAAAATATAACAAATATTAAAAGTACACACTTTAAAATACTTAAATGTATTAATTAAAGTTACTGCACGTACGGCACACTTTCTATCAAACAAATCTGATTTTAGGTAACTTAATCTGACTTTATATCGTATTGAACGTCATTGTCTAAGAAGCCGTTTGAATCCATAAGAAAATAAAAAGATTATAACATATTTTTTCATTAAATCACTAGTCATTTATATTTTACTTGCTTTTCCATGGTGATAGATCATGCGATTTAATTGAAATTCACAAAGTTAGCTAAAAGCTAGTAAAATCATATTATTAAACATTTCTTACAAATAATCCATATCACAATATTGAGATATCAAACTGGATTATAATCTTAAAAATAAAACAGACGAGAATTTAAAAATGCATATTAACTTGATCGTGGTCAAGTTCAATGAGTATACCTTAAAAGTTATCTAGTTATCTTAAAAGTAGAAGTGAAACACATTCAAATTGTATATCTATGTTGTTATAGTTTATTTGTATACGTGAATATATAGTTAATAATTATAATTATTAGTTATAACTATATTAACTCATATTTCAATTGTAGTGAATTTAAAAAAATGTGAATACATTTGTGATATGATATTTTACATGCAATATAATATATTATACGTATGCATATTACACTTTTATTACTTTTATTTATGCATTAAATAATACCCTAAAAATAAATATAATTTATAATCTATTAGTAAACTATAGTTAAAATATCTAATTTATAAAGTCTATATTAAATATTTCAATTTTAATCATTTAGCATTTTAACGTTTACTGATACTAAATAATATATCACAATATTTTGAATATAACTTAACTTAGGCCTATAATTGTGTAACAAACAGCATCAAAAAACGTATTGTTCTTAAAACAATTAAGCACCTATTTGAAATAGAAAATAATTATTTATAGTTAAACTTTGAATTTTTATTTTCTGAACTAAACCGTTTAAAAACAAACTATAAATGTCTTACCATATTATGTGTATTCCTATATGCTTCAGAATTCTTACGTATAAAAACCGTGCTTAAAAGATCATTATTTATATTTCCAATTAGCTCATTAAATATTTATTGATTTTCCCATGTTTAAGCGCCCCAACAATGTAATATAGAATATTAATAAGCATTATTTGGAATAATTTCTAAAAAAATGTAATTTTTGTGGGTCTAAAACTTTTTTAATTTTTTCATGTAAGATAGTTAACAAAAAAAAAAGAATTAACAATTTATTGTATTTTTTTTAGATTCTGAAAGGAAGGATGAATGTCTTGATTTTACAATGTGTGTGTCTGTGTACAGTATAACTTGTCAAAATAATGCTTTAATTTCAAACTTCGGGGGCGGTTTCCGATGGCAAAGTGAATATCTTTGGTGCATTATAGAGGTCAAAAGTAAACTTTTTCTAACAGTTTTCAAAAAAATCGAAAAAAAAAACAAGTGACGGAAAAACGGGAATTTTTACGTAAAATCAGTTTTTCGACAAAATCGATTTTTTTATATAGTTGTAACTCAAAAACTAATCACCGTAAATACTTGACATTTTCACCAAATGTTTGTATTAGTGTTATCTATATACCTACAGTTATTTTTTAATAATATATATGGTCATACGATGGAAAGGAGTCCCTCACCAGTAGCGCGTAACTTATATAAGCGGCCTACTACTTGGCGAAAAGGAGCTCTGGTCGGCGGTACTTTAGAAATTTGCCAGGGGGGGGGGGTAACGGGGTCGATGGCAGCAATCGTGTGTTGTGCTGTATGACGTTTGGTCCGGCGATTCCGATCGTCGTCCCGACTGGTCAGCGTCGTCGAATTTGTTCATGCCGGCTCGATGGTCGCCGTTCCTACGGCTACTATAATTGGTCTGCTGATCACTAGCCTTAAGATCAGGATTTCTTAAACTACCACGAATTAACTTTATAATAATAATCTAAATTTAATCCATATCAATCTATAAGAGAAAATTCAATCTAAAACATATTGATTAATCATAATTCACTATACGTTTAATTTTATTAATTTACGACGGTAGTTGTTAATCTTTTAATCAATAATAAATTAAAGAGAACATCAGATAATAATATTTTATGTTACATGAAAAATTTTATTTTCAATAACGAAAACTATATAACTTCTCTTAGTTGTATAGGTACTGCAAGAATAAAACTAATTAATGAAATATAAAATAAACATAATATAGGAAAAACTATACGACTCAATTAACAGGTATGGGTATATAATTAGGTACTTAATTATAAATATGAATAGAACAATAGTTCTATTTTATTACGAACAACTATTAGATCTAATTTTATTCTCCAGTTTTTTTATATTAATCATTTGTTAAAAGATACAAAAATCATAGTTTTTAATAGATATATATCTTTATCCCTGACAATCAAAATATTCACTGCCTGGAAAATATTTATTTTATTACCTAGTATTTTACCAACATTCTTCTCTACACCACTTTATATCTTCATAATAAATAATGAATTATACTTCAATTTAAATATTGATATCAAGACATTTTTTTTTCATTTCTCTTTTAAATTAAAATGTCAATATTTTTATATGAAAATTGAAATTAGAAATGGATTTACTACTAAACAGTGTAAATATAGTTTAATAAATTATATAGGTAAATGTGTTTTAACAACATTAGGTGCCTACACATTTAATTTGTATAATTTAAGTTTGTCTTAAATAACTATATCGTCTATTATATCTATTTTAAACCTAAATTGCTAAGAGTTTGAAATTCCAAAATATATACTACTTATATAAAATACTGAAAAGAAATATTAATTAAAATCATGAAATAATTGCTTTTATAAATAATCCAATCCTAGATTGACACAAATTATTAACTGAAACACTAATTTGATGTAGAAATTGAATGTAAAAAAATATTTAAACGTAATTATTTATGGAATTTATAGAACAATTTAAGTTGATATTGTTTGAACTAAAGTGAAAAAAATAAAACATTATCAAGGTGACATGAAATATATTAATATCGTTTATCACTATTTAGAATTTAATAATCTAACTATCTAATTGACGTAATCAATAAATATGGCTTTAATCCCGTTAACTATTATAGCTATAACTAGATTAAAAAAAAAATGGAAGGATTATTTCATGTTCATTCACTTTTAAAATCTATACATAAACAATGTCGATTTAAAAAATAACAATATTTGTTTGTTTTTAATATTACGCAATTCTACATAATATAATTAAATAAACGTGTTATGGATGTCTTGAATATATGAGTTTTTTTGTAGAGTGGAATTTAATTTAATTAAAAATTTAAGGCAATCAAGTGGTAGTTAAACAGATTTTAATTCGTTGAGGAATTTGGTAATGATGTAAAGTGTTTGTGCTGGTGATGCTGTGTTAGCTGTGATTTTTCCATTTGACGATTTTTCTTAGCTAAAGACTTCGTTTATACTTTTTTTAAGACGCTATAGTGGAATGTTAGGATGGGTCAATTTTTTTAGTATTTTGATTTTATTTGATTTAATATAATATTTTTGAAGATTTTGCGTTCTCTATAGTTGACTGCGTGATTTCTATAAATAATTTTATATTTTAATAATTTTAGTTGTATTATTTATCAATTAGATTATTTTTTTATTTTTTTTGGACTATAATATGAGGTGCCATTGGATGGTCACAATTAGTAATTACCGCAAATTTCACACAGTTTCTCGCTCTCAATTATTATAGTCCTGCTCTACCTCATTTGTTCCCGCTCAACCACCGCAAACATTGTCACGAGTATTTCATCTGGTTCGCTGCTTTAAAACACAATCAACATTTTAGCACGTTAGAATGTATTATAATATAACAATCTGTAGGTACTTTTATTTTGAACAATAACATGGTTATTATTGATTATGTATAAAGTAAGGTGTTGAAATGTATTGATATTTAAAAGTTGTTTTTAATCCGTTATTTTTAATATTTTCACGTTTAAAGTAATAATTATAAATTGAAAACAAAAATAAAAAATGATAGGATTTAGTACTGATTATTATGATAAGAGTAGGATGCTAATATCGTATGATCGTATGTAAATCTAGATAATGGAGACTCGAATAAATTGGTAGGTATATAAGATACACATTACATTACACATCAATATAATTAAACTACTACCCATACTATAATAAATTAATAAATAATAATTATGTTAAGTGTATATTATTATATCACAACCTAGTTATATGATATGATATGATGAATATACAGTGACCTGCAATGATTATAACAACAAATTATTATTTTAATTTAGTTGTTGTGGTAAGAATACAATAAATAAACATAGACTGAAATAAATGGACATTGATACAGTGTAGTATTTATACACATATTGCTGTCTGATTAAAACAATTATATTAATAAAATAACAACATCACATAAAATATAAATGTCATTATTTTTCGTATTTATTTTGTTTTTTGTGTTTTTATAATTTTAAGTTATTTCATGGTGATATCGATCAAAATTCGTTAAAACAAATTAAATAACTATATATATTTATAAATGTACAATGTATTTCATTTGGATTGTATATTAAAAAAAAAAAAAAAACCACATAAAGATGCTACATTATTAATACATTTGTACAGTCAAGAATTCTGAGTAGATAATATTACACATTACATTAATAGTTTGGGCGAATATTAAATAACTATATGGTGATAAAATAAATAAAACTATATTCTGACGCGTATACGCGTATTACATCTTATGTCGAGTCGACGTTATACTGATACGGGAAAAGTTCATTATGTCGTCAAAACGGACTAAACGACACGAAGGAAAAACAATCTACGAAACTTCCGATCAAACTTAACCATATACGAAAGAGGAATTTTACTATGCACGCTTATATAGGTGTATACAGGATACGGGTGGTGTATGCTAGATTTAGATTGTTGTGTCGTAGAGTAAAACGACTGATCGTATAATATAATAACATACTTGTGTATATATATATATATATATAAATTATATTATTTCTACACGTCGCGGCGCGGTCTCTGCGGCGGTGAATTTAAACGAAACAACTACAACTTTACATAATATATAAAAATAAAAATAAATAAATAAACCAGTTGAGAAGAAAAAAATCGAATCCACCGAGTTCGTAACGAATAACAATATTATACGTATACGTAAATTATATTATAGAACGGAGCCAGAGTAAAATACGACAAAACCACGTTGGAGGGTACAAACAAACGCGAAACTGCTCAACTAGACGGTATCGAAAACGCGATGCGGAATCTCTAAAGAATTTACAAGAAAATAAGATTATACTTTAATATCATGTGGGTATATACTATATATATACTAGCTGGCTGGTACCTGCGTTGTATTATACAGGACCGTGTTCTTATATTTGTACGCGTAATCGGGACGACGGCGAGACGACTAATTCGGCGATATTTTCTCGAAACATCTAAAATCTCTCGATTTGTTATGCCGCATGAAACGTGCGTGGGGTTAAAATAACCATATTAATATTATATTATCGAACACACACGTCTCGGGACGTTTCGAGGGAAGTCGTAGTCACGGAAAGTCTGAAAGTTCTTGTCACTAACCCGCGTACGCTCTTTTCGTGGAATAAAATAAAGCACCGTTCACTCGTATTGAACAAAAAAAAAAAAAAAAGCAATATAAAAATAAATAATGAATGATATTTCATCATAATCAATTTTCTGTTTTCACAATAATATGAATACTAACATTGTACCTATTGTGTAATAACAGTATTTGTATACATAATATAAACCTCCTACGAAATTATGATTGAAAAAGACTTATGGAAACTCTTTTTTTTATATCTACTTTTCAATTGTTTAGTTTACATAGGTAACTATATTATTATAAATTATAATATACATCAAACTCTTTTATGATGTACATAATTTATAGCATTTAAAAAGTTTTAATTATGATACATAATGCTATTATGTAAGTAAGTACAATGATAATATAATAATACTTAAAATTAAAAATAAATATAATATATTGAATCATAGATTATTTTATTTTTTTCTATAAACGCTAAAAATTAACTGATAGATGTTACCCGTATCTGTATATCATTATTTTTTGATAAATATGGTCTTCAGTTTAATTATTTATCTATCTCTTTTATTTTTGCATCAAATGAACAAGTAATATCAAACATTTAGTATTTTATATACAAATATATAAGTAAAATTATGTATGCTATCAATGAACAATTTAAGTATCATTTTACTTTACCACTATATCAATTGTTTATTTTATCAATGTTCTAAAATTTAATCACAAATTATTTTTAGTGAGTAGTATTTTTAGTTAAGTGAATAATGGTAATGAGTGATGGATGATACATTTCAAAATTCAACTTATTAAACAAAAACTCTGTTTTAAAATAGTATGTAATTATGTATGAGGTTTTTTTTTAAATAGATATATGGCTATACCTTAACATTGAGAACACATTTTTCTTTGAAAAACTCTGTTCGTTTAGTAAATTACAAATAGTTAAAAAGTTTAATTGAAAACGCTCAAGAATGTGAGAACGTTCTGTATAATGGTTGTAGGCATTATATAATATAATATACGAATTTACTGAGTTGATAATAAAATAGTTTAAAGCACATACATCGCATGTTTGAATTAATGGTATAGTAAAACGCATAATATTATATTATTAAAAATTGGATTTTATGTTAGTTCTGTCCATATATACATATATATAGCAAAAAATAAATTATAGATTATTATACTTATAATGGAGGAAATACAATTTTTCTTATTAGGTTATTTTATATACTAAATAATTTCTTACAAAAATATTATGAATGACTTATTAACTATACTCGTGTGCACATGTTATTACATTTCTTTTTTATTAATTATGTATTAATGTTATAACTACCTATATTATATTCGAATATTTAATAGTATGCACTCCAAAAATTTGACTGTATATTGATAAATATTTTACAGACTTTTTTTTTTTGTTGTATTATATTAAGCATAATATGTGATTCTCTCATTGCCATTTTATCCTATTTATTATGCATTTATTCAAATTTTGATTTTCGGAATGACCATTTTTTAAATATTTACTTAGATTTTTTTTATATCGTTTTTGAAGCATCACGTGGAGATAAATATGTATATATAATATATATGTTTAAAATTAAATCACCATTTTGAAATTTGAATTGTGTATGATAAATTATTTTACAACTAAGACCAGTAAATAGTTTCTGAGCAATTAAAATATATGCAAAAAATAATGATTTTATAATTTATTATAGTAAATTATTCAATCGAATTGTTAAATAATCATTTTATAATTTTTTATTTAAAATTGTCCGAGTGTAATAAGCCTTTAATAAGTAAAACAAGTATAATGACTGTAAAAATGCATCAATATTTTATTGAAATATGCTACTATACAAGCTATGTATAGGTACGTATTTTCAATTATTTAATACTACTCGTTATAATTACTTTTTAAATTAATTATATATATTTTTTTTTCTTTTAAATCATGGGTTTAAAAATTTAAATAAGTATGAAAAATGAGAATTTGAGAGTTTCAACGAATCAATTATCAAACGATACAACTGGACGACGGCCATGACGGTCAATGAATACACGTATACTTGTATGCACGTACGAGTGCACATAATGCATGTGTATATGAATTAGTTGATAAATAGGACTTTGTGCGCACAAATCAGCGAACTACCACACATATAAAACGTTTTGAACTAAAATTTAAAATTTAAAACGCACGCAACCATTCGGACGAACACCATTTCCGGTTCCGGACGCCCCTGAAATAATATACAGTTGCACCGCGTACGGTCGATCGATGAGAACATTTTGTTTATGCATAACGCGTTGTTACGATATCGATCGTGCTGGATGGAGATCGTTGGCAGTTGCCGTAGTCGCATAAACCAACAGGATCGCTTGCTTTAGGACCTGAAAATCGTTACCGGCTCGCACATCCGGCATGGGTATTAAATAAATTATATACTTATACATCGTTTAATCGCGGTGTACTGACTGTAAGTAAATAAAGTTATATTTATTACTCCAATCTGCTACTGTGTACGTGCACTGCTGCAGTGCATTAACGGGGCACAAAGTTTACACTACGACCTAATAATGTGATATTTTTTGTGTTCGTATGAAATCTTTTGTAGCGAAACACCGGTCAGAATACAATATGAACCGCGGTAAAATATTATTGCGTTAACTACGTTACCGTAATCCATTTTGCTCGTAACGCTGCTCGTTTTGACTTTATATAATATTGTATTGCGTTTTGTGGATATTGTTTATTACCTATCATATTAGCCGATCTATTCGTTATACGTATAAACTGAAAAAATTAATAACAGTAATAATGATTACGTAGGTAACAAAGAAATAGATTTTTTTTTTCAATTTGAAAACTCAGCATAGCTTGCGTTACGCGTTTTCGTTTTATTTATATAGGTAGGTACTTTATTCAACACGTTATCGGCAAAACACAAAAGGGCTGTATGATTTTAATTAGCAAATCGTCAAGATTTTAATAGTCACGAAAGTAATGCGTGGTCCGCTTTTAAATCGCCTTTTTTTTAAAACTAAAAATATATATGTATATATAAATATATTATGTATAGTGTATACCCTAATATTTATTCCAAAAATAATATCGTTATTATTGCACTATATTGTGATTAAATTCACGGAGAGTGTCATGGCCAATTTTAAAATTAGTGTTCACATTATATCATTATATTATATGTTTTGTACTACATCATCCTTAAAAATATTTCATATACCTTTGTTGTTTCATGATGTTGATACCGCAATACATATATCATACGACCGTCGTACATATTTATTGGTGTACAGTGTACACTGTACACACATGTAAAATTCAATTAAGGACACAATGTATGATATAAAATGAGTACATTTTCCAATTTATCTTTATCTATAACAGTAATTTGCTTTAATGGTGGTCTCTCTATCAAAACTAGTTAGGCAATAATATCTTTTGAAAAATGAGAAGTGTGTATTATATAATTTATTAGTATTGGTATACTCATACCTACTCGTATTAAGAATAATAATGAAAATAATAAATAACACTTAATATTTATAAAAACATTATTAAACCTATATGAAAAAAAATATTGTTCACACTTAAGAGGACGTCACATTCACGTCAATCTTATTAAAACGTATACACTATACATTATACAACATACACAAATTGTGTTTAGAAATTCCAATGTTGTGCAGTACTTACTCCTAGTATTCTACTATGAAGTAGAATTGATTTACCCAATTTAAATGTAAGAACATATATCTGATTTTCAACTAGAGTTTTTATTGATATTTTGATTTAAAGCAATTAATGAGTATACCTACATAATATTACAATTATTTTAACATTCAAAAGAGCTTAAAAATTAAAACAATGTATTAAAACTTAAGCGAAAACACAAAATATAATGTTCTTACCTTAAAGTTTTATAATAGGTCAATTCACTCTATTATTATTTAATGTTATGAAACAAAATTGAAATTTCTCAAAACAAATTTGCCGTGTTTTATGTTTTTAATAGGGAGATAATAATATAGGTGAGTGTCGTCAAACTTAATTAATTTATGTAGACAATTTTATAATCTACGGTGGCAAAAATTGATTCTGGTACAGTATATCATGTAACGGATAAATAATACATTAAGACTTTTACGTATGACTATACAAGCTATAGTAAAATATATGTATATATAATATATTATATAATGACAAAAATAATCGTATTATTTTGGAAGACGACCAATGTATTAATGATAAATATTATAAGGAAACTATATATTTTTTTAAATTTTGTATGATGTGAAATTTACGCATTGTTATGGCATAACATACTGGCTTAGTACAAAACTTTTATCATCATTACTAAATTTTTATGATAAAAGAAAAACACTGAGCTAAAAGTTAGGTCATAAGTATTGATGGAATTTTTAATAATGGAAAAAACATCGTTTTTTTTTTTTTTTTACAAATAATGAATGATATAAAACAAAAAAACATTTTTCAAACTATAGACTGGTAGGTTATATATACGTACATAATCGTAATATTTGTATAATATGATTTAAATAAACTGATAATAAAGAGATAAATAATAGGAAAACTTTTAAATTACATTAACTCAAACTATTAAAGTTTGGTGAAATTATCTGATCAAATAAATTAAATAACACTTTTCTAAATAATGACGTAGTGTTTTGTATAATAATCACGTCGAGTTCGTTATGACATTTCTAACTAATAGCCATCGCCTCGTAAGTCGTAATACATATTATTTACTTTGAAATGGTCAAAATAGAAAACTTTATAAAATAATGGAACAACCAAAAATAAAATTAATAATAAATAAATTAGAAATTTGTAACTTCACGGTAAGTATGGATGTAGGTACATGTGTAACAAAAATTCTGTACTTAAACGGGCTTACAAATCACAAAGTACAAGTACAAAACTATTATAGATTACTGATTATGAGCAGTTATACAGTTATACATTTACTTTTAATCGTATTGGTTGAAATATTTAAATCGTAAATTACGCTGTGTGATACTTGAATACAAACGAATGGTTTGGCGATTATTAAACACATATTTACTATAGAAGTAATTCACTGTACTATTAGATACTTATATATAAGGATGAGAAGTTATAGGATTTGCATATTTTTTTCTGTATCTTCTATTTATAGCTAGGTAAGCTAAAAATCTGTTCTATAACCTAATGATTCGAAATTTGGTATTTAAATTTTTGTATATATTGATAGGTAGTTCTCTTAAAAGTTGCATATTCATGTTTTTGTGTGCATAAAAATGCATATTTAGTAAAATTATGTGGAATTTAATACAATTGACCTAAAAAATTTATTATTTTATAGAATTGTTTTATCACTCAATTAAAAATTATTTATATTTTATATAAATATGTATATATATAAATTTTTTGCATATTTTAAATTTTTGATGTATATATCATAATTTTTCCTTGCATATTTTGTCTATTTTAGCTCCTATAACTTCTCATCCCTACTTATATACATATGCGTAAATGAATTATAAATTAAAAACAAAAAAAAATCAAACCATTTTACATTTATTTTTTTTATAATAGGTATTAGAGTTACACGGATTTTAAAAATAACTTTTGATCACGATTTCTGATTGCGCGGCACGTATTGGTTGTCCGACATATGACGTTGTAACAAAAAAAAAAAAAAAAAACAAATGATTTGAATTCACAACATTATTAACGGCGGCAGCTGTCAATCGATATAGCCGTGTATTATAATAGTTTCATGCCAGTTTACAGAAAATATTTCGAATGCCTCCGCGATAATATTATTATAATGTACCCTGCATAATAGACAGCCAGTGTTTATATAGTATATATTATACACAAACTACAACACACGTATATGGGCATACCGCTGCAAAATGAGACCATTACGGAATTAAACCGTCGTAATACCCATACGATAAAATCGCATCCCAAAATTGTATACCTTTTGTAGATTAAAAGGTCATACCGCCAGCACCTAGGCCGAATGATAATAATGTACACAGTACGCTCGGCCGATACACGTAAACCCGCTCGATGGTAACTCGCCAGAGAGAGATAGAGAGAGAAACGTTTTCCCGATTCGCATCCCACGTTGCTTAATATAACAATATCGTGTTCAATCGGCCAGATGTGTGCTTATATTATTATGGGCCTATATAATACTGCAATAAAGTCAGAATATACCTATACATAATATTCAGTCTCGAAGACCGACGTCCCCCGGTGACCGTGGTTCGGGTTATGTTAGGTATAGCGATTACGAGAAAAAAATATCCGGTCGGTCTCTTAGCCTCCGTACGAAATATTGCGGAGACAATATTCCAATCGAGAATTTACGAAGCCATCATGTGCGTGTTTGCTTAACAAATAACGCGTTAATACGTATTCATGCAGTTCCAACAAACTCGACTACCGACCACGCTGTGTTTTATGAACTCGTCGACCGTGCGCACGTTTTATTAATATTATTACGGTCATGCACATTCAGTGACTATCATGCCTAATTGATTGGAATGGAAGTGGAGCCCTTACTCGTTACCAATTATAGCTAATCGTAAATCATAGTTCGCTGATATGATTATAGTGTGGCGTGTCTTAAGTTTAATACGTCTATAATACCTACAAAGTATTATCTACACGTGTAGTCGAGAATCATTTTTAATGAAATGTTGAATAATGTTACTACAGTAATAAAGTTCTCAATAAAAATGTACATCGCATAATAAAAACTGACGTTGAGGCTTAAATGTACAACATATTTTATAATGTAAAAAACGTGATGAAATTGACTTTTTATAATATTATTGTGGTGTACACATTTCGTATGTATTCCAAGTATTTTCATTTCGTATAAAACAATTTCCAGATAAAAAGTTTTATGAAACTAATCATTACGTATTCCGTTTTGTAGTTAAAATATATTGGACGAGTTTCAATGCAGTTTAACAATTAGGAATTAAGAAAATTAATTCTCAGAAAACTAGTATGATATAAAGCCGAGTGTTTGCGAAGTTTAAAATATTCTTTTGAATATGACTAGTATCACGATGAAATAGTAATATTTATAATGACGCAGTAACTTGCACAATATTAATCAATTATTTCGCGTATCTTTTGATAGCATGTGACTTATTATTATACATCTATGTAATTTGAGTTGGTCAATTGAGTTTTCAGGACTCGTGACATCGGTAACTTTAATGCATCATGATAGTTATCTGTTTACCGATAATAGTAAAGTCATAACAGTAATATATATTATACAAATAGGTATTCTGACTAAATTTATGTACATAAAAACCAAGTTATTCTAAATTGATCTCTGTATACAAATAAGCCGATGACATTTTTTTGAAAAGTTCTCCACATGACAGTGTTTAGAAAGTTACGTATCAATAAACGTAAGATTTTAATTAATGGTTTATAGTTTATTTAATAATTTAAAAAGATAATAATGCCAGTCATGAGGCAACTCTCAATACATGCTTTACAAACGTCTGTTGTTTTTTTTTAAAAAAGATGAATGAATTTAAACACTCTAATACAGAATAAGTTAGAAATTGGAATGATAAAACAATAGTGGTGCCGTTAAGCCTATTAAAACAAACAAAATTAACCAACAAGTCATTATGAATAATTTCACAAAACTTACTTTGAAACTACATTTTCACTAAAACTAGCGCATTAGCTGTTATTTTAAATTTTAAGCAGAGCGATGCATGTATTGATTTTATTTTAAAGCGATGTTCGATTTTTTTTTTTCTGTAAGCACTTTTTGGGTCAGTAAACATGTTTCGATTTTAAATAATAGGAGTAGTTTCAACTATTTCAAGTATCGAATTGACTCGAGTTGTTATTTGGGGAGAGGGTAGTGAAAATTATAAAAAAAAAACTTATAAAAGTAAAAAAAAAAAAAAAAGCGGACAAGTGGGTACCGCTCTGCTGTACATTTGGTGCCGTGTGGATCACTATATATTGTAGGACGGTTAAATTTGAATC